>SCLG01000325.1:50673-68469 GCA_004367875.1 Oikopleura albicans | reverse complement strand
GTTATTACGATAGTAATTTTAATATATATTTGGGGTTTTAAAATTAAATGTAAAAAATGTATATCATATACAGTATATGATTTACAGTATTTTCCTTTTAATATCTCTTCCAGCTAAATCCACGTGATGTCTCAAACCACACAAAAGTATATAGATCGCTTTTTTTTCGTAGCCTACAAACTTCTCAAGCTCTCCAACCCCAGGTTTTTGAGGTAACGACCTAATTTTTTTTCATTATGTACAGTACAGGAAGGTTTTTTCTACCGTTTGTCAATAGGATCGCTACCTCAAAAACCTGGGGCTGGAGAGCTTCAGAAGTTTGTAGGCTACGAAAAAAAGCGACCATAACAGTCAATGCTTGTCAATGGATTGGGACACCCCGTGGATGCAGCTGGAAATAAAATAGCAATAACGTATACAGTATGTATAGTATACGGTATATTATACATCACCTAACCAGTTATTTTATTACAAACTATGTTACAAAAATAATTAGACGGTTAAAAGATAACTACAAGTATTCTGTAAATTCTCGACAGTTTTATATACAGGGGGTAGGCCAATTCCGGAACACCCCATTCCGGAACAGTTATCGGAAAAAAGTCCAATTGCGGAACGCTTTTTATTTAAAAAAATATTTGAAACCCAATTCAAATTACCCGTCTTCTTTTCGTGTAAAAGTGTACGTAATGTATTTTCAGTGGACATAAAGTGAACAAGCATTGTACAGAATCTCTTTTCAGCATCCGTCAAAGTTCCTCAATTTGCTTTATCAAATCGTCAAGGACCACATTACCAATTAATACGCGCATTTCTTTCGTTTTTTTATGTTCTTCTCGTTTTCGTTTATACTTTAATATATTTGTATATTATTATATATTTAATTTGTATATATTTTGTATTAAAATATATATATATATATAATCATATATAATATTTTATTATACACCGCCTGAGGGTTTATCCGGCCCCCTTTATCCGGCCACTTTGCCCACTAATGCGCTCATCCGCCCACTTTTTCCCAATGTTTTTTTAGGTAAAACAAGGCAAAAATTGGCTTAACTAAGCATTTTTAACTAATGTACCGCTAACTGATATACGACAATGCTAAGCTAAAAACTAAGACCAGTTTTCCTGTGACATAAGTAAGGTAAGGTAAAATAAGCCAATTTTTTAAATGGCTCATATCAGCTGGGCCAAAAATACATACCAACTTTGGGCCCGTTATGTAACAACTATTAGTTAAAAAAACTCCATTTAACTGACCTGTGAAATAAGGAACGTAAGATAAAATCCCAAAAGAAAAATAGCTAAAAATATGAAGATAACTAGAGCTCCGTTAAGCATTTCTATAAATGTACAGGATGGCTGCAATTATACCCAAAATGAGCAGTTATATGAACAATAGAATCACAATACAAAAATTTGACCCAGATTAATGCACTTGAATCTATAGTAAAGGTAAATAACGAGCAAAAAAATAATTTATGTTCATACGTATATGTATATGACTAATTTCATACAAAAATACTAAAAACCGCCATTTTAATTGTCCTTTTACGGACGATGTTCCCTTTTTGGACGATGGTATTTTTTCGAGAAGCGAAAAGGTCCAAAAAAGGAGTAAGAACTGTATTTCATTGTAAAGTGAACTTTAAAGAAACTACAGTAATTGTGGAGACATTCCCGATAGCGCTCCACCGACAGACTGCGGCACGTGAGGTATAAAATAGTTCAACTAAATTATTTAGAGCAGTTTTGGTACACATCATATCAAGAACGAAATGNCCCAAAAGAAAAATAGCTAAAAATATGAAGATAACTAGAGCTCCGTTAAGCATTTCTATAAATGTACAGGATGGCTGCAATTATACCCAAAATGAGCAGTTATATGAACAATAGAATCACAATACAAAAATTTGACCCAGATTAATGCACTTGAATCTATAGTAAAGGTAAATAACGAGCAAAAAAATTATTTATGTTCATAGAATACACGTATTATACATTTAGTTTTTCCAAGGATACGCGTCTGAAACGAGTTTTATACTGTTAATCGTTTTTCAAGCAAAAAATGTCAAAAGAGTGATCATAACGGGCGTTTTATACCATTTAAATGGAAGGATGGTTTAAAATACTCTCGAAGATTCCACCGATTAGGGAATTTGTTTGATCAGTCTATAGCTTTCACCAAAGTCCCCCACAAGGCCAGGAACTTCGTCTTAAATGAAATCGGAAATTGTATCTAGTTTTACAATTTTCAGGATATTGAGTTGCGTTTTTTGAAAAAGGTTTGCTTCAACAAGGCGCACAAAATTGTTTTCTTCGATTTTTGAAAAAAAATGTCTGGTAAAAAAATATTCAAGAAAACCCGAAAAATGGGTAAATGCGCAATACTCATGACCTTGAAAATTAATGAAAAAACAACAGATATCAAAAAATGCCAAAAAAAGCGCCTTGTTTCAGATTATTTTATACAACACAAATACAGCACAAATAGAACTGATAAAACTAAAACTGACGAAAAACAAAAATACGCCGTGAAAAAAATTACCACAAAAACGCACAGTAGTGAGTGAAAAGTGTCATTAATGATAGGATTTAGCAACAATTCTGCAACCAAATGTTTTACGATTAAATTGGACATTCTATACTAAAATAAATTCAAAATAAACGCGTTTTATATACCCATGCGGACAAAAGTCCGTAATATTTGTTTGAAGGTTAAGCATTTCTTTATCAAAATATCTAATCATTTTGCGTTTTTAATAAAATACTTTACTTTAAAATTATAAATCGAAACCCCTAAAGTCCTAGAATTGGACGATAATCACCTCTGACACGCATACTAACCTACATTAGAGTCTGGAAAGTGTGCCAGACTATATTTAGTATATAACTAACTATTCGGTATGTAACAACATGTTTTCAGTTAAAAATAATAGAGATAAGGGACTAATATCTATACGGCCCGTACGATATGACCACAAAATCCACCGCTTTAATCCCCGTTATCGCTTTATTATTGGAACTACATTTGTCTTGTAACCTTGTTCAACGAATTTAGGCTTTTATCCGTCAATCTCTTTACAGAAAGTTAATTATCAAAATGACACACCAAAAGTAAGAGCATCTTTGATTAGAGAAGGACACTTATACACGAGTGCGCCGTTATCTGGCCGGAATTCCCACTTGTCCCTTCATCTTGCCAGATTTCGTAGGCAAAATTTCCAGCTACTGCGTCCACGCACTTCGCCGTTATCTGGCGGGAAATTCTCAAAAAAATATTCTTTTAACCGATGGAGACCGTTAAGCGATTTTGGTGGTCCAAATTTGGACAAAAATGTTTTTGTAAATGCTACCATTTTACTAGAATTTACTAGATAATTTACTTGAATTTTAACCCATTAGACAGTTTTTGGCGGTGCGTCTTTTACAAATAAACACATGTTTATACTCTTTTTTTTTGTTAATTTTAATTTTTTATAAACTTTAATTTATTAAATTATTATTTAAAATTTATTAAACTAATTTATTAAAAAAGTTAAGTGAAAATAAACCTATTGTGAATTCCCGACAATCTATGGGTTGTCCGACCACTTTGAGATATGAGTGGAACTTTATCATACTAATAATGGTTGAGAGCGCTTCACTTGGGCCGCAAAGCTTCACTTGGGCCATAGGGTGGTCCGTCGACAACCCCGGCGCCTTCGGCCCAAGTAAAGCATTACCCAATAAAACATAGAAATTCGGCCCAAGTGAAGCATTCGGCCCAAGTGAAGCCCCATTGAAAACATAAAACCCCTTGGCCCAAGTGAAGCTTTTTTGCCAAAAACCCCATGGTCCAAGTGAAGCTTGGCCCAAGTGAAGCTTTGCGGCCCAAGTGAAGCGCTCCCATAATGGTTTTCTTAACTTAAATGAATATTAATGAATTAAATTCTACTTACAGAGGGTAGGCTAATTCCGGAACGGTTTGCGATTTTGAGCCAAAGTCCCATTTTGTTCCGGAATTGGACTTTCCGTTCCGGAATTAGACTTTTTCGTTCCGGAATGGGACTTAAAATCTTTTTTGAAAAAAAAGCGTTCCGGAATTAGACTTTTTTCCGAAAACCGTTCCGGAATAGGCATAAGCGTTCCGGAATGGGGTTTCCGGAATTGGCCTACCCTCTGTATATTATAATAACTTAAACGTAAATATCTTAACAATGGTTAGTTCAACTAAAATAACTTATTTTAAATAAGTGAAACAATAAGTAATAATGAGTAAACTTAGGTTGATATCATATATGACTAATTTCATACAAAAATACTAAAAACCGCCATTTTAATTGTCCTTACGGACGATGTTCCCTTTTTGGACGATGGTATTTCTTCGAGAAGCGAAAAGGTCCAAAAAGGAGTAAGAACTGTATTTCATTGTAAAGTGAACTGTGGTTTAACAAACTACAGTAATTGTGGAGACATTCCCGATAGCGCTCCACCGACAGACTGCGGCACGTGAGGTATAAAATAGTTCAACTAAATTATTTCGAGCAGTTTTGGTACACATCATATCAAGAACGAAATGAAGAAACTTTTTTTCGTTTTTATAACCTTCTTGAGCCAAAATGGTGAGAAACATAACATTGTAAATACCTAACCAACTAGAGTTAGTTCCCCAGAGAAAATATGTTTCCCCTGATTTATATTGGTTTGGTTTGGTTAAGGGTGGTAGGGTCGATTTGTTTACAAATAAACATCATTTTTTCATTGTGCCGTATTGTTTACGTATAGTTCAGTCCAGGTTATCCTAAAAGGTATCATGAATGAGTTCAAGTGCAAAAAATCGATTTCCGCCAAAAAATCTAGAAATTTTGACCTAAAAACTAAAAAATTCAAACTCATACAATTTTTCAAAATTAAGATGTTTTTACTTGTCTTTTTGGAAAATTGAAAACGCATAATGGTTAATTTACGCACTTTTTTCACGATTTTTTTTTCACGAAAGTTTTGTAGCCCGTTGTGATAAATTATCACAAATCGTCAGATATCGTCATAAATATTTTTTTAAGCAAAAACAACTGAAGGTGCTCTGGTGTGTGAGAAGACTGATGGCACTGAACTGATTCGAAAAATGCCGTATCTTTCTTCAGACTTTAAAATGTCTTTCAAATTCACCACAAAGGATTTAGAACATTTCCCTAATAATATCCTATCTATTTTGGCGAGGCCTATCTATGATGAATCTAAAAGATATTACGGGGATATCGGACGTCAGCGTATTCTACGGATTGACATTTCCCGAACCCTACTCGGAACCCAACTTAGTGTATATTTTGAGGAGCCTAACGATGGCGCCTTTCATGCGCATATAACCCGTAAAAGTGGCACGGAATTCAAGCCTGAGGGCGAATTTAACACTTTTGAAATGGAGAAGACTAGCATCGGCGACCAATGGGCTAGATTTTCCGTCAAGCTGAATGGCGATTTAGTCGAGGAGCACATTTCGCGTAAACCAAGTTTAGAATATAGTCACGTTACGATTTATGCCGGATTGGCACACGAACCTGCACAGGGACTATTGTGCGATTTGCTTATTGAGGATAAAGAGCAAAAAAAATCTTCATCAGGTGAGATATAAAATAGGCGTCGTTTCTTTCGAGGGAAGTTGCCCTAGCAGTAGAGCTCTTTTCCAGGTATAAATCCTTCTTGCAAAATAGCGATTCCGCATATCTGTCCCGGGAAAACTTTTCGTTTAAAAAACAGGGGTTATTTGCAAAAAAAAAATTTTCAATAAAAAAAATTTGTTTTGAGAAACGTAATCTACTTTACTTCACTACCCTTACTTGGCGGCGAATGTTTTTTGCGCGAAATGAACCCTACCCTTACTTGGCGCCCACCTACCTTTACTTACGCTCCCCTTGTATTACAGAGCCGGTACACTTATATTTCTTTATTTTTAGGCGTTTCTGCTATGGCATCCAATGAGGAGTCTCTTGACGCGCTGGGTCTGGATTTAAATCTAGATAATCTAGGAGGTAGCAGCGATGCAGAAGAACCGATACAAGATGATGGTTTGTAAACATTACTAATTGGGAAAAATATACTTAAAAATAAGCGATTATAGAGTTAAAATTTAAATTTACATGTTGATACACGGGCCATGTATAGGGGGTATTCCTAAATTGTCAACCTATAGAAGTAATAGTCGCGCAGTTCTGAAAATTGGCGTACATTTGGCCATGAGCATTTTAAGGTCACAAACAAAATTTTGTCTTCTTCGGCCTCAACCGCTTCGAGATAAGGCGGTTGGGACATTTTTTACGGTTAACGTTGTTGTTTCGTAAATACGAAACCTAAAGCAAAATAAAAAATACTGGCGGATGTAGNTCCGAAACATTCTAGAGCTCCGAAATGTTCCAGATCGTGCATTTATCTTGCCAAATCTTTAAAATCCATGATTTCCAGCTAATCCGCCTACGCCATGTGCGTTTATCTTGCCATTTGCACTTATCTTGCCAATTTTTGGGTCAACGAATGTGCAAGATAAGTGCACAGGGAGTACTATCTGGCCGTTTTTGTCCGAGAATTTTTCAGACAGTTCGCCTACGCCCTGAGAAGTTATCTGGCCATTATTATGTAACAAAATGTTTTGCAAAAAAATCCCTCACTTTGAGAAAATCTTTGTTAATTTTAAAATTCAGACAAAAAAAATTGTTTTATTTATATTAACCGCATTATCCGAATTGTTCCTGTGCTCAAATAGAACCGGACTTACCCATTTTGATTCAAATACTACAGTGTCATTTGCCGGGTTTCGGCAAGGCCGGTAAACAACGGTTAAAGTGCAAATGATATAAAAAAGGATACACGCATTAATAAGTTAAAAAAAATGCCTAGAAGTTAACAAAATTGATGGAAAGTAACATCTTTTTCTCCATCGTTTTGTTAACGTCCATAGATAGGTGGTGTATTTTAAGGTGAGCGGGATTCCTAGTAAAGCACCTAGACGCAATTTTCAAATTTTTCACTTTTGTAACATGACGCGCTTCAGTATGCCGAACCAATACTATTTTTGGTTTTTTTGGTAAATATCATATCATTTTTGACGATTTTTGGGCTTAAAAAACTTCTAGAACCCGATCCAGTGATTTTTGGAATCTCGTACAGTCCTTAACCATTAATCGGAAGTTTTCGGTTCTCGAAAATAGCGTCCGATAAATGAGCATCGTCACAAAATACGTCATTTTTTATTAGAATGACCCCGATAAATGAGTAAGCGTCCGATAAAAGAGCGTCCGGTAAATGGTGAAGGACTGTAATTATTTTTTATAGAATTTTCTAGATAAACCGTATGTTGGCGCATAGGTCGGGCTCTGAGGGATCTTCATATGATTTCAAACGCTATTTTGGCATCACCGCGACAGTCTGTGCGCCAACATACGGTATAATTTGGCAAAAAAAGTTGTTTTTCAAAATTTTGCCCTTAATTTTTTGACCTGTTGCTATTCAGAAAATTCGTTGTAATAAGACTATGGATATTTCTAACACTTTCGCCGCGATTTATTACGTTTGATTTTGATTCGGCGTGCGACATTTGTTGTCATTCCAATAGTAAGAAAAAATTTCGATGTCTAAAATTAGAAAATGAGGAATGTGGTAACATAAAAATGAACAGTTTTTGAACCTTATGGAACCAATAATAAAAAAAAATGTTCGATTTAGTTTTGAAAAACAAAACCTTTCTAAAATTATTTTTTAGATGAAATTAAAAATTATACGTATTATACCGTATGGACCATACGGTATGGATAACAGGGTGATTGCGTAATAAGAGTATTTTGTTATTTATAAATTTATCTCGTAATAGGGCCGTCTGCAGCAATAACAACATGTATTTGAAAAACAAGTTTACATTAATGTGAAATAAAAACATAACGGCGCAATGTGTAGGCAATTGCCGGAAGTTGAAATAATTGAAAGATAACCGACCCTACAGGGGTTTGGTTTTTTTTAATTTTTTTGCATGATTTTTATAAATTTAAAAAATATTTTACATATCTTAAAATTGGTCAACGCGTTGGGACCAAACGTTGAGTAAATTTTCATCGCAACGCGTTGGTGAAATTTAAAACGTTGGCCAACGCGTGATTACATTAATTAATTATACAATCATGATATGCTTCATAAATTATGATTCATAATACAAATATTTCATAAATTATGAAATCATAATACATGTGTTTGCTCCTGCCTCACCGTTTTTATCTACTAAATTACCGGTCATACCTGTTGTTTACAAATTCAACGTTGTAGAAAAACGAAAATTAATCAAACAATGTTTAATGTCGATTTTGGTAATTTGCTATTTTTTGTAAACGACTCCTTCCGGGTTTTTCACGACCGGGCATATAAGACGCGTTTTTATGGTGTTTTATTTCATTAAATGTAACGGCAGTAAAAAACAACATACAATAACCAATTTTAATTAGAAAAAAATGGAAATAATATTTTTTGGTTTTTACCCATGACAATTTCAATGAACTCTTGAATCATCGTTTTTGGACACATTTAGACTAAATGATTCAGTGTTCGGTTATCTGTTATATACAATAATTTATTCGAAATGTTATGGGTCATTCCTATTTGTTTTATTTTTCTCAAGAAATATCTTACAAAGTGTGTTCAGAGAGCTGTTTTAAATATGTGTTATAACTTAGAAATATGTGTTCTAACTTAGAACTTCTAAGGTTAATAGATTTCTTTTTTTATTTAAAAATGAATTATCGTTAAATTCAATATAGAATAATTTTCACTAATTAAAGACAGTTGATTTGAACGTCGTCAGACCAAAACCGTCGATTGGTTCCTTTAGCGGTTCTCCAATTTTCCACGTGTTGCTTCGGAAGTCGTAAACCTCCGTTGAATCGAGTTTTTTGTTTCCGTATTGTCTTCCACCGATAACTAGCAGGGAGTTGTTAAAGACTGCCAACCCGTGATAACGTCGTGGGACTTTCATCGGCTCAACGATCGACCAACTTGACCTTTTAATGTTGAATACTTCTACAGTTGAAATAAGAGCAGAACCATTATCTCCTCCAGCGACGTATATATGTTGCCCGTGTATCGCAGCACGAGCTCCTTGTCTCTTTTCGTTTAGTGGTTGAATCATCTCCCATTTTTCCTCGAGATATCTCAAGTTTGGTGAAAACCTTTCCACGGTTGGTGTAGTTTTTCCAATACCATTTGCCATGTTGATATATCCGCCAATGACATAAACTTTGCCATTTGAGTCCGTAACCGAACAAGCCCCATATCGCCTCACCTTCATATCTCTCACCTTTGCCCACGTGTTGTCTATCGGATCGTATTTCTCTGCTGACATCAAAGCATTCCCATGATGATCCCTTCCACCAATTGCCAATATATAATCTCGACCGTTTATTTCGAAAACAGTTGCTGTGAGATTGAACCGGCCATTTGTCAAATGCCGAAGTTCTTTCCATTGTCCGTTTTTGACGTCGAAGGCTATTACTTTAGATGAAAAATGCCCATCCACAATTCCACCAATCGCATAAATTTTGTCATGCAGGTAAATTACTGCATGATCTCTTCTTGTATGTTCCATAGGAGCCATTTGTTTCCAAGTTGCATTTTCTGCATTTGTCAGATATTCCATTGTCGTAACACCTGGATAAGATCCGTTATCTCCGCCGACTTTAACCAATATTTCACGTTCTGGCATATTTTTGTTTTCATTTGTTGACACTTTTGGATTTCCTTCTTCCAAAGAGTTGTCCCTGGACACTTGTTCAGTTGGGGAGTTTTCTTGCCGGTCATTATCGTCAATCTTTAATTGTTCATTTTTGTTTTCTTGTGATATATTAACGGAAAGGTTATTTAAGTCGGTCACCAACTTCGGACTTTCAACAAATTCGACCGGACCCTCAATAATCGAATCATCCGAGGAACTGGAAACCGATTCATCCTCTTCAAAATCGTCGGTCAAGAATTCATTTTTTAGACTTTTTTCCGTTTCCTTTTTCGATTTCGTAATTATCTTTACACGTTTTGTATCCAGGGTTTTTGAGAATTTTTTAACAAATTCCATGATTTCGTCAAATAATTTCAAAATTGCGGATTTTGCGCTTTCAGATTGTTCTATGTCACATTTCAATTTGGCATCGTGTTTAAGGTCATTGCGTTTTTTCCCCACTTCGTGAAATGACGGAAGCCAACCACCGCAAATCTCACCATTTTTCAAAACAACAAATTTTTCTTGTCCATTTTTCGTGTTCATTTCGAAAATGTTGCAGTTGTTCAATATAGACTTCATCACGGTTCAAATTTATGTTATGGTTCAACATAACTACACAAGGTGTTCAGTCAACCGGCCATGAAAATTGGTCGATTGAAGGCTCAATGCGTAGGCGGCTTGTCAAAAAATGGCCGCGTAATAAACAGACTGGCCGGTTTATTTCCTAACGGAAACACCGGAAATTTGCGAAAAAAATTATTTCGGTAATTTGTTGAACCGTTTTGGGACCAGAACTGTAGTTTCTCATCCCTTTCAAGACAAGTTGTCTTGAAAAACAAATGAAAGTTTATTCAGTTTTATCAAATACACAGGGTGCGCAGTTAACCGCCACGCTAGTAACCCCCAATATTTCGCTAATTTGCAGTTAACCGTCAGTTAAGACCCTTAACTTAAGGGTCCCACTATTTTCCAGCAACCATTCCTACGTGCTACGCAGTGAACCGCCAGTTAGCAGTTAGCCGCCATTTGGAATTTTTACATATATGCGAATTTTCCAAGAATTTCGGGAGATTTGCAGTTTTTTGTGCAAAGTTTTTTTAACTTACTTTATTAGGTTACTTCAAAAACAATATTGTTTTAAGACCGCACATAGTATGTACTACCCTATAAATTCGAATTAATTTTGTTTTTTGAGTGTTAATTTCAAAGCTTTAAAAACTTTTCAAAAATTTAAATTTTATTGCTAATTCCAGATAATTTTCAGTTTTTGGTAATTTTTCGATTTAAAACTTATTTGTTTGCAAAAAAAAAGCTTTGACACTATCACCCTTCTCTGCAGTTACCGCCACTTTTTCCAACTAAAATGCCTACGCACTGCCCAGTTAACCGCCAGTTGAGGAGGCCGCGAAGGGTTATCTCCGCACCCTGTGTAAGGGAATTTAAAATTTCCGGTTTCTAACTATTTGTTGGTCAAAATGCAGAATTTGAACCGTGACCTTCATGGCTGTTATGTCGATTTGACCCTCTTGAGCCTCAGAGGTTTTTGGATTGAGAAACATGAGCGAATGTTCAGCAATTTTATCGGTCAAATCGAGTTTTGCATTGTTGCCGGTCGCTTTGAGTCCCTTGCCGAACGTGGGAGTTAACTCCTCGCAGACAAGTTTTTCAATTGATGACGTCATGCTCTTTTGATTGGCCATCCATTCATGGTTTGTTTCCCAATAACGTTTCAAAATGGCCAGCATTAAAGCTTGCATTGCCTTTTCCACGTATTTAAAAGCTAAAAAATATAATACAAAGAGAGTGTAATGAAAGAAGGTTTGCTGATTGAAAAAATGTTTCTTATTAAAGAACACCCCTGGTCTACATATTTGAAGTGCATTTGTTTTTTGTACACCCCCTGCGCCGTTATCGGGTCAACATTTCGAGGACAAATTTTGACCCAATAACGGCACAGGGCGTAGGCGGAATGTCTGGAAAATTTTGAATAAAAATTTTGACCCGATAACGGCACGAGCGGATTTTCTAGAACGTCTGACATGTCTATGTGTGTATTTCATATTTCTGTACTTCTATTTAAAAATTTATAAAAAAAATAACATTGGAAATTGGTTCTAAGCTTGTTTAAGCCATAGCCCATGGCTAAGAAAAAAAGTTTTTTGTATTATAAACAATCGGTCATTATTTCAGAAAATTTACCTTCAAAATATTCTGAAATATAGAGAAAATATTGAGAAGTCTTCATATTCAAACATTGAATAAAAAAAGAGATTTTAAACGTATTTAAACGGCGAATTTTATTGACCGGATAACAGCGCACGTAGGTGGTGTGGCTGGAAAATTTTGAGTCGAAACTTTGACCCGATAACGGGTTTAGACCCGACAAAGGGTTACCCGATAAGGGCGCAGGGGCTTTTGAAAAATGGAAAAACGTTCGAACATATTGTTTATGACATCACGTTTTTTTGCGGAAAATTTATCTCGCAAAAATAAAACGTACCTCGTTCTATAATCAGGCCAAAAATTTTTTCGGATAAAAACTCAAGGCTTTTTCTCAAATGTCACGTTTATGACAATATGAAAAACGCTGTTTTCTCGGCGAGTTTTTATTGTTCAACTCCCAAGCTGTTTCTTTCAAATTAAATTTTACATAGGACCATCCTTAATGTCCCATTAGCGTCCCCTGAGTCAGGGGCCCTGACTCATGGCCAGAAACATATTTTTGACAACGTTGGGACCGGACGGCCAGATGACATTATTTTGGCCTAATTTTGTTGAAAATAATATTTTACTTTATTATATTTTTCCTCGGATCGTCTTGCGTGGTTCACGCCTTCGAATTTTCCGGTTAGACCCCGTGTCGACGCGTCGTGTGCGATATCTCTCTATGTCACGCCCTTTTGCACCCAAAAAGTTAGGAGTGAGGTACTTTTACTAAAAAAACTTGTTTATGAGTACTTTCGCGACCACACCATTTGGTCGCGAATTGTTGTTCAAAACATGGTTTCGCGACACCATGGTCGCGAAAGGATGTTTTGGCTGAGGTTTCGCGACCACTGTTTGTAAGTAGAAAAAATGGTCGCGAAACTTTGTTTAAAACACCATGATTCATGGTCCATGAACAAATGGGTCAATATTTTTGTGTAGTTTACTTGTCTCTCAAATTAACTCCCGTAATTGTTGTTATCAACAATAGGATGTTTCGAAAATTTTAATTCGAATTGAAATTTTGAAATTTTAATTCAAATATTATACAAATAGTTGATAACTAAGAAAAAAATCTTCCAGGAAGAAGACTTTTTTTGTTTTGTTTTCTTACACGAGAGTGAGACGCGTGGGCGCGAAAAAGTCATCAATGATGACTTTAGCCGACAGCCTCGAGTTTTGCACTGTATCTTCGTAACCATTGAAAACCAATACACGACCTAACCAGTTATCTTGAAAAGTGAGTTGAAAGTGGTAAAATAAAACAATTTTGGTACGATAAATAACTTGATAACATAACTGGTTAAGTAGTTTCCGTCACTATCTAGAACATAAGGATACCTTGTTGGATGCGACGATAATTTTCATGGCGTCGGCTTGCTTGCATTTCAGATAAAGTAGTAAAGTCAGATGAAATTGACGCGGCATAATTAACGTTTGATTTTTTAGTGTTTAATTGACGGAAAGACATTTTTTACTAAAAGTACATTTTTACTAAAAGTACATTTTAAAAATCAAAATAGAGGCTCAACAGGACCTTGGAGAAAAACACGATAACCATGGTGTTTACCGATATCGAAAATCCTTCGGTGTAAAATTTTAGCAAAGTTCTTCACAGTGGGGTCTCTTTATCCCCAAAGTCTTAGAAAAACAACACGTGTGTACATATGCAGACGTTTCACCCTGAGGGTTAACTATTTTACAAAATTAATGTTTGTAAAGTAATTTGACGATTGTATTTTCAGCCCACCTTGATTAATAAGGGATGAAATTATTTAAAAAAAAGACATATCAGAAACAGAAACACATTAACAACTTTCTTATTTGTTAACTCGGCCACGACTTTTATGCCAATTTTAAGAATAGGGCAAACTTTTGCTTCAGAACTTTCGATGAAAATCGGGTACATCAGTTGTACAGTTTTTTTTGCGCAAACCATGGCGAAAACGACGAAAAATAACAAAAAAACGGCTCAAAAATGAAAAATAAGTGTAAATTGTGTAGGCGTATGGTTGAAATCGCGTAGGCGATGAAAAATAACTGCACATAGGCATTACGTAACATGCACAAATTGCGCAAAACGTGTTTTTTTTTTATAAAATTAAAAATAACTGAAAATAGGCGTTACGTAACTCGGAAGTATTGGTGGTTCTCAAAATCAAAGAACAACTTTTTTTTCGACCTCCCCAAATCGAAAAACTAATTTTGCAGATCGATAGAGCTCGAAAAACTAAGCAGATCTGCAAAAAAAAATTTTTGAAAAAGTACTCAAAAAAGTACTTTTTTTTTCAAGTTTAACCATTTTTCAGCTAAAAATGTATGCATTTTTTTAACCCCCTTCCACACATTTGTTTTGCCTGATTTTTTTATTAAACTGATCAGTAGATTAATCCAAAATTAGCTTTTTTTGATTTAGGTTTGCTAGACCACTCCTGTCCGCCCAGGTGGACAAATGACCAAAAAATGACCATTTTTCAAAAGTAACTTTAAATTAATAGTGATACTAATTTTTGACCACTATATCACAATTTGTGGCAAAAAAATATCCCATGACCAGCCCTGACCACCCAAGTGGTCGATTTGACCACAAAAAAATTTTTTTTCAATTTTTCCCTTTTTTGAAAGTGCCAACTCGAATTCTTTGTTTTTTCTAATTATAATGTGTATTTTTTTGATATTTAATCAATTAAAAAGTATTTGAGGTCACTTGAGGTCATTTGAGGTCAAAAAAATTTTTTTTTTTTTGCTTATTTGTGACCTAAAACCTTATTTTATCATATTTAGACACTTTTTAGTCACTTTTTTCCTAAAATGTTAATGCCTACGACTTTTTGGAAGATTTGACCACCCCCTTTTTTTTCATTTCCCCGAAAATCACTCCTGTCCACCCAGGTGAAATAAAAATTTAAAAAATATTTTGAGAATTTTTTGACCTACCCCCCTTGAGACCTTCTAGGGTTTAAGTATGCGGGGCTTAGTATGCGCGTGTAACCAGTCCCATGACAGAGCAGCCCCGCGAAGCGGGGCTGANAAAAAAAAATCAGGCAAAACAAATGTGTGGAAGGGGGTTAAAAAAATGCATACATTTTTTAGCTGAAAAATGGTTAAAATTGAAAAAAAAAGTACTTTTTTGAGTACTTTTTCAAAAATTTTTTTTTGCAGATCTGCTTAGTTTTTCGAGCTCTATCGATCTGCAAAATTAGTTTTTCGATTTGGGGAGGTCGAAAAAAAAGTTGTTCTTTGATTTTGAGAACCACCATTGCAAAATACGTGTTTTTTTCTACAAAATGAAAATAGGCTCAAAAATAAAAATAATAACCGTACGAAAAATAACTGTACAACTGGTGTATAAATTATAAAGAATAATGTTCTTTTGTATAAATCAATCTAAATTATGGAAAAATCCGGCCAAAAACATAATGAAAGGCGCACAAGATAAATGTACATCTGGTGTAATATGTTTTCGTTGTTTCTTATTAATACCCATAAAAAGTAAGTTTATACCGTTGAGCTTGATAGAAGACACTGAATTTGATTTCGAAAATCGTTTCTCTTTTCAATTTGTATTCAAATGAACAAATTAGAAGATAGAACAGGAGAACTTGGTTAATGTTTAACTATCGAGTCGCATAATTTGTGTGAAATATTCTTAACATTGCTATAAAATTTTTACCGCTTCTTGGATATAAGATTTCGGTTCACCATATACATTTTAAAGGTCCGCCGAAAATAACTACACAAGATGCGCAATTAATGGACCACCGATTAACCGGTCAAACAACCGTTAACCGGCCACTTTTGAGCCGACTTTTTTGTGATAAAATTATTTAACGATAATTTTAATAACAAAAACCCGTTAACCAGTCAGTGCTTGAAAACTTTTAGTGTTTGGTTAACGGTGCATCCTGTGTAGTGAGTTATAAAACATCATTACGAAAAAATGGTTTTAAAAAATGAAAGAAAAATTGTGAATTCTTGGCCACACTTATGACGAGATGTTTCATTATAAATGAGATTTTTTGTAAAAATAGGAAATATTATAAAAAAAAACATAAACACCTCGTGAATTTCTATATGCGACTGTATGAAACTTCCAGTAAAATTAACTGCAACAAACACTTGATAATTCTGTAAAACCTCTCGTATAAAAAGTACTGTTTTGACGCCAAAAATGTAAAAAAAAACGACCTAGTTTTTGAGTTTTAAAGTGGTCACAAAGCTGATTTAACGAAAACAATATCATCACTGGAGAGTAGACACACTGGTCCCAACTTGCAAAGTCGGTTCAAAACGACTCGTCGGGTCGGTGAGGTCCTAATCACGCCGCGCGCAGTAAGATCCACCCTTTTTAGGACCTCATGGGCTGCCCGGGTCGGTGTGAACCTACTCGGTAGGAATTTAATTTTTTATTCACGCTTTTTATTTACAAGGTTCTGTAACTGAACCGGAAGTAAGCGTTATGTTAGGCATTTTTTGTGATTCTTGGGCGTAAAGGATTTTCTACCGTAGCTCAGTTAAAAATTCTCTGAAGCAATTTATTGGGAAAATTAGATGAAAAGTTACAAATTTAAAGGCTAAAATACCAAAAACTTAAATGATAAAAAAATCAAATTAAAGGTTTAGCTTAACTCTCAAGGGGAAGGAGTTTTTAGGAACCCGTAGGGGGAAAATGCTTGTTTATATACACACATTAAAAAAATTCACAATAATTCGCAATCATTCAACAAAACTGGTAAAGCCAAATTGTAGAGCTCGTCAAACTACGTCGATCTGACTATTCAGAAATTGATTTGGGCCACCAGGGCCCCCTAGAGAGCTGTTTGAAATCTCCAACCTACGCAAAAAACAATACCGTCAATCAAATTTTCTCGAAAAGTTGAGGGGGGTCAGCAATACCCGTTTTGTCCTACGGGACTTCATATGCCTTAAATCGACGAGAAAAACAAGTTGTGTGTCTATATACACGCACTTCCCCTGGGAGTTAACCCCCAAATGATTATTTAGCACATCCCTGAACACGAGGCCGGTTTAGATAACTGGTTAGGTGTTGTAGTCACCAAACTAAAATTTCCTTTTATTTCCATACATTACTTTTTTCTCTGTTTTATTTTTCATCGAAAATCCTAGCTCTACAAAAATTAAGGCATAACAGGCATGCTTAAGACTGAGGTAAATGGAAAAGTTGATTATGCTTCAAAAGCCTTTGTCGCGTAGAATTGCTGTCTCGGGCCAAAAATAAGATTCCGGGCGCAATTTGGGTCGTCTCAATGTCAATTTAGCCCCTGACCATCGTAAAACCACTTAACTCCTCTCGCCCACTGCGCCGCGGAGAGAAACGGATAAAATTGTCACGAATCAGATAATCTTACGAAATCACATCAATAAAATGACATTGGTTGTATTATACAACTTGTATGTATTACTAACTTTTATTATTTTATCAATCAGGTTAACGTTTGAAAGCAACACATAGTAAGGACGTTTTTCCATGAATTTTAACATTTCGGGCGGACATCGAGCAAAGTTTTATGCGTTAATGACTCGCCAAACTATTTAGGCACACCGACCCAAAATTAAGCACATCCATTATTTAAATACGATTTAAATATTTAACGTCTACATCACCTGACAGGTTATCTTACTTTTTTCGTTTGGGTCAAACGAGCATTAAAAATTTTCACTCGTTGAAAAATTCGCTTAAAAAAGACAAAAAACGGTGTTTAAATCTTCTGACACGGTACCACTGGTACCGTACCAGTGTGGCGTTACATGCAAACTTTACATGCAAACTTTATTTTAAATATCAACATATTCTACGGCGTATAGAATTTACGCACACCGAGTGTAGTGAATAA
>SCLG01000325.1:0-11868 GCA_004367875.1 Oikopleura albicans | reverse complement strand
CCTAGCGTGGTTGTTTTTCAGATTACGTCAAAGAGCGAATGCATGCGAAAAACCGCATACTCTCTAGAGTAAAAATTTGTAGAAACACGAAAAACGATGACCTAACTAAGAAAAAATCAAACGAGCGGTTTCGAGAAATCGATATCTTCGAAAAACGCTGGGTCAGTCCCCAGAATTTTTTCCGTCAAAATAATAGCCGGTTCTTTTTAGAAATTGAGTATGTTAATTGTAGCAATGCTTTGACGAAAAAGTCGTTTTTTAATCCAGGAAATATCAATTATGTACGATAATGGACGGTACCCAGTTATGATTCCAAGAAATATGCCTATTTTAAGCAATAATAATTGACCCTCAGTTTAAAATTGTCAGTTGGTAAGGGATTTGTGCAATGATTTGAAATTATTCAAGCATATTCAAATCATTACACAAATTCCTTACCAACTGAGAATTTTAAACAGAAAATCAATTATTATTGCTTAAAATAGGCGTATTTTTGCGTGTGGAATCATAACTGGGTACCGTCCATTGTCGTACATAATTGATATTTCCTGGATTAAAAAAAAAACGACTTTTTCGTCAAAGCAAACATTATCTTTTTTAGTTTAACTTTTTTAAATCGCTTATAAATGCACTTCATTCTTTAGCATAAGCTAAAAAATAACCACCTGTTGAATTTTTGAGGCCGATTTGTAAATTCTTCATCTTGTGTAATTTCAACATCGTTGACCGTTATTGGTGAGACCTCATTATCAAATGTTCCATTTTCCCAAGCTTTAGCCGCCCGTTCGTAGCTTTGTTCGGAATATGCATCTTGGTCATCGCGGGTTATTCCATTTCGGGCAATAATTCGTTCTGCACATGTGCCCATATGGAGTCCGGTGAATGAATCGGTAAGTCTTATTTAATTGTTATGGAATTGAGGTTATATGAAACTTCCTCGTATAACTTATACGGTACAAGACAGTCCCTAGTAAGGACTCCAGAGTACAATAAGAGACAATTTTACCGGAAAAATGTAATTATCCGGAAAAAATATTTTGAGAATCGTCATAAAATGGACTTTTTCATTGGACATGGTTTGTAACCATAACAAAGTGCAAACAGGCATGATTTTGTCTGACCGACCATAAGACCCTATATAAACCATTGGACCTTACTGTCAAAAAGACCATTCGACCTTAGTGCAAAAAAAATTTCATAGCGGACAAAATCCTAGACCTCACAACCACCCCTAAATCCAATGCCCTCTTACAATTGAAAAAAACGCTGGGTCAAGAATACTGCTTTAAATAATTTCCGTACCAACACCATCATTATTTACCAGATCGCGCATCATATCACCTCCATAACGTGGCGCATATCTCGAAATAGTAAATGGAACGTTGGAAATGGATTCCTGGCCGCCAGTGACAACAATCTGGTTGTGGCCGGCTACAATTGAATCGTACCCAATTTGGGTTGCTTTCATTCCAGAAGCGCAGACCTTGTTGATTGTAGTCGCCGGCGTCGTCACTGAGATTCCCGCGTTTAACGCCGCCTGGCGGGCAGGTGCCTGGCCAAGTCCCCCTTGAAGCACATTCCCGAAAAAAACCTCATTGACTTCATCGCCGGGCAATTTGGCTTCGGTGGTTATTTTTCTAGACAACTAAAATTAACTCAAATTAACAATCCAATTAAAATGGGAGGTATTTTGTCGATAGCCATTGACAATCGGCACAAATGGCTGACCTTATAACCAACCCCCCATGTTCTTTTAACATTTAAAGACATGATTAATGTTTAAAAAATGATTTTTTAGTGCAAAAAATCAAATTATTGCCGAAGTGTAAAAATGTCTACATTTACAAGGAATTCGCCATTTGAAATATTATGGGTCGATTTTGAGCCGGAGGTTACAGTATATCTTATTGTTACAATCCTAACAATTACTCAAATATCATTACAGTCATTTTGCTTTCTTCCACTAAGGACGCTTTATGAGAAAAAAATGTCCCGAAACAGTCGAAAATGGACACTGTATGACAATTCATCCCAATACGTACGCTTTTCTCGCGAATAAAAAACATACGTATTGGAAGTAAGGACTATATTTCAATTTATCTCCAGTGATCCAAAAAACAACCACCTTTTTCCAGCAATGATTTGATGGCAAATGTTCCGAGTTGAGGAGCTTTAAGATCCTTCAAGCATCCTTCAAAACTTCCCAAAGGGGTCCTATTGACTGCTCCAATAAAAACTTTTGGAAGCCTTCGATTCATCTTAATGTCCATGATTGGTTATATTACGGATCACATACTTTGTGTTAGGTTTAGAAAATATGAGAAAAAAATTAGAGGAACAGTTGAGAAAAATAGTCAATTTTAAAATCATCAGGTAAGGTTTCAGGCAAAACGTCGGCCATTTTCTCTTTATTTTCGCTCAAGGCACGCGGACGATGTTCGAATACAGAAACATATACACCCTAAAATGTAATATTTAAGACAAACTTTTTTTTCTATAGAAACCATTTACAGGGAGCTGCTTAAAATCAGGGTGCACCCGGGTGTTGCCTTAGGATTGTCTTAACCTTAGAGTGGACAATATGATAAACCACGTACAAGGGGCTGGTTATAAGGCCTAAAGGAAATAAGACCATAAGACCTTGAATTCATTTACAAAAGATCATATGATATCTCATACGACCTTATAACAACAAGAATACCAAAAAAAAATGTAAAAAGACATTTTACAGGTTATTATTTCCAAAAATACATGATTGTTTTCGGAAAGACCATAAAACCTTACGAAAAACAATAAGGGTTTACAGCAAAAATACCTTATGACTTTATAAACGATCAAATCTCAGACCTTATAATAAACCCCAATGTATACAAAACCTTATAGTAGTCACTATTAAAGTACGTACGGTAATATTAACCCTCGGGTACAGTTTATTATACCTGTTGTCTGGCAGCTCTGATAAAACCGGTATTACTGGAAACGGTGATCGCTTTATTAGCTTCGCCGGTACCAAATGATAATTTTGCTCTAAGGGATATCCTGGCCGATTCGGGAAGTTGCTCGATTCGATCACTCATACAATTCTCGACCACCTCAATTTTATNTTTCAATCTTTTTGCGCGTTCTTTTTCCGCCTCGCCGGCAATAATGTCGATGATGCGATCGAATTCAGCAATCGCACTTTTTGACGCAATCCATCTTTTTGGGCGAATAAATTGCATAATTTCGGGCAACACCCTACTGATTCGTTCATCTTTAGCCATGTCGTCCAAATGCATCATGAACTTACTGTTTTCTTGATGAAAAATGAAATTTGCCGCTCCTTTCATTTGGGGTTGCAAATTGAAATTAAAAAGATGATTTCCCAAAAATATTTGGACTAAAAACACGGGAAAACGGAGGGATTTCCCAAAATGTAGCACTTTTTCAAGTTAGGCCTTTGTCCGCCGATAAATAACCGATAAAAACGTAAAACCGATAAAAACCGGTTTCTGGAGACACAGAAGGTTTTAGACAATGAAAGTTGGCTCA
Organism: Oikopleura albicans; assembly: GCA_004367875.1. Taxonomy (NCBI): domain Eukaryota; kingdom Metazoa; phylum Chordata; class Appendicularia; order Copelata; family Oikopleuridae; genus Oikopleura; species Oikopleura albicans. The sequence continues at coordinate 8,337 of SCLG01000325.1, read as the reverse complement.
CTGGGCAACTAACAGTCGCTGATTTCACTCGTGGTGTCAGTTGTGAAAAACTGACTTGACCTTATAACGGCACAAATGGCTGACCTTATAACCAATAAAAACGGCGCAATAAAAAAATCTCCAAAAACGTTTCAAATTTGAACCCATTTGTAATTTCAATTTAAATAAATTTGAACCCGTGTCATTTGACAGATTAGAGACCAAAGTGATCATCGTACACGTATCTAAATTAACAATATCGGAGCATTTTTTCTCTGTGTATTTCTCATAGTCGGAATCATCCGAATCTGTTTCATCTTCAATTTCAAACTCGGGAAATTCTTGAATATCGCCGTGAACGGTTATACTCAATCGTTGAAGAATGTTGGCTAGTTTTCGTGGGACACCGGCGTGGAAGAAAAAGTGGACATCTGGTGGAAGAAATTCGTGTTGCAAAATTGAAGCGTCCAAAATTTTCTTTGCTAATGGGATTATCACGTCATCGCCGTCAAACCTGGTAATGAAATATTACAATTAAAATTTTAATAAAATAAATAAATAAAAATAACACACAAAGGACCATTTTTGTATTAGAATGGGCCCATTTTGGTCGAAAAATCGTCCGAAAAAGGAGCAATCGTCCGATAAATGAGTAAGGACTGTATGTCCTATAGGACTTTAAATGCATTTTCAAATATACCATAAGACCTTATAGCCTGAAAAAATCCAAAAAGACATGATTTATATACAAGAATGTGTAAAAACACATGCTATTATAAATTTTTGCTCAAATGACGAATGAATCAATGCTGATTTTTTGCGTTTTGGAGATATTTTGCGCCATAAACGTCTGTAATTAATTAAGACAGCGTCCGTATTTGGAGCGTTCCTATTAGGAGTCAAGACTGTAATTAACTGGATGGTCAACAACTTACAATTTTTGAATCAAAGCCCTGGATTTTCTTGAACACGATTTTATCCATTTTCCCTCGGTAACAACATCAATCTGAACTTTTTCGCCACTCTCCAATTTCGCATTGTAAAAGACCATTTTTGTATCGCTATGTCACAGGGTGGGAACGGCCGAAAATAGGTGTCCTTGAACACCAAACAATGTTTCTCGGGTAAGTAGTCAAAATCGGAGGTTTCAAAAATTACAAAGAAAGATTGCGTTTACAAGGTCGTTTATAAAGACGGCCCAAAAATTACTTTGTTTGGAACGTACATTCTGGGAAAACCAAGACAGGTATGTAGAAACGATTTTTGGCATAGAACTGCAAAGTGTTGGGGCTAAACGTTTTGAAAAAACTTCGGACGGGAACCGAAACCGGAAGTACCGGTAATTACCGGCTAAGACACAAAAATATCTCGAAAACTATTCGACAAATTGACCGTCCTGAAAAACGACCTAATTAAGCTAAAAAATAAGGTTTTTAAAAAACAAAATTCATGTGGAACACCGGCGAATCAAATATCTGGAAATGTCGCTTTACGCTTACTACCAACTTTTTCGTTCCCACCCTACGCTATGATCAACAGCTAATTGATAAATGGAGTCTAGTGACTTCAAATTTGACGAAACCAAATGCTGGGGCTTTAATTTGTCCACTTTTTCACGCAATGGGCGAAGAAATTTCAGCTCGGAATTTATTTTATTTTCAAATTTTTGAATGCCAGAAATGTGGCCCAATTGCTCTCGGGAGTTAATGAGCAATGTTTCGCCCACGCTTATTTGATCGTTCAATCGGTCAAGTAAGCTCATTTCTAAAATACTAGTTTTTTTAGAATGAATTAACATTGGCGGGAATTGTGTAGACAATTGTTTATTGACACCAGTACAATTAGTGAAAACTTATTTTTACCGCCAATAGATCATATTATATACAGTCCTTACTCCTTTTTAGGACGCTTTCGGTCTTCTATTAAAATGGCCCAATTTTTGCCGAAAAAGGAGTAAGGACTGTATATATATTATGATTCATGTTATCTTAGATTACGGTACAAGGGGTCAGATTATAAGGTGTAGTCCCAAAAAATGACTTGAAAACGGGTAAATTCCTACAAAATATATAATTACCGATTGTCTGCGCGTCAACTGTCGCGATCAGAGGTCGGCAAAAATTGTAAAAAAAGTGGACCCAAACCACACCTAATGGACCCTAATTGGACCCGAATTGGACCCTACTGGACCATGGCAAAATTAGAGTCCAATTAGAGTCCAAAATTAGAGGTCCAAAAGTGCCGACCTCTGGTCGCGATGATGCCAGGATTGCAAAATGATACGAAAATTAGTCAGTCGATAACCTTTGTATCGCGGAGACACGGTATATAAGTTATTAATTTCAATGCCAGGGTAATTTTCTATTATTCTACTTACAATTGACGAGACATAAAAACGGGCTAACCTAGAATAATTTCGGTTACACAAATTGTACTGGTGTTTCTTTAGGCAACTTTTATGGAAGAATGTGATTTATTGCATTACATAACAATAAAGGCTAAAATTCTTTACAAAGTTAATTTTTGTGATTTACCGTGAACTGAACGCGAACGTGATAATGATGCAGCACAATTAACTTTTATGATTATGTTACAAGTGTAGTTGTATAATTTACTAAAAATTAATAATGTACTAAAAAGTTTAGAGAAAAAAAAAATTGTCAAAAGCTTCCAAAAATCCTAAGGTACGTTTCTACGCGGATTAAGTTGAAATTCAACAAGTTAGATGAAAATGAAAAGGACTAAAATTTACGAAAATTATGTAAAACCATTTATACAGTCATTTCTCTCAATACGGACCTTTTTTTGGAAAAATGTCCCCAAAGCAGTCGAAAAATGGACACTTTATGACAATTAACCCCAAAACGGACGCTATTTTCGAGAATCAAAAACGTCCGAATTGGAAGTCAGGACTGCAGTAAATAATTTCATCAAATAAATTTCGACCGCTACGATTTTTATAAAAATCGTAATCTAATTCCCCAAAAGAAGAATTCATGATACCAGCTCCATAGTACCACAGATAAGCTTGTTTTTAATAGCCTGAATTAGTCGCATTTTTATTAATATATTTGTATTACGGATTGCAAGGCGCAAAATTAAATAAATAATTCTAAAATTAATTTAATCGCATAAAAAGAAATGGATGGCTCACATTATTTAAACAGAAATAAAGGAAGTACAGTTGATATTTGACATGGTTAATTTTTTTCGTCTCCTAAGTACCAGCTCCCGGCGGCATAGTTTTTTTTATTAATAAAGCACTATTCATATTTATTCTGCCTAATATTTCGTTTTTTTTTGCTGATTGCTTATAATTCGTCTTTGGATTGTTTTTCACTCACTCGTTTCATTGACGTTATAATCGCTGACGTTTGAGGATAGTAATACTATAAAAATACGCATTTTATTTCGAGGACTATTCCTGAATTTTATTATTAAGTTAAACCCAACAGTTTTGAAACCCATAAATTTTTGACACGAAAATAGTTTGTTTGCTCAGAAAAACACGATTTTACCGAAAATTTAATGTCTTTTTAACAGTTAAAATTAATTATTCAAAAAAAGCTAAAAAGACATGATTTTAAAGATTTTTCTCGATAAAAAAAATGACTCGAGGTTAGTGCAGGAAAAAACTGACTTGACCTAATAACGTTCACACCTTGTGACCTTATAACCACACCCCTCTACCAAATCTCTGACGAAACCAATCGCAGCATTTTTCGTCAATTTGTTTGTTTGCTTTTTTGTAAACTTTGTGAAAAAAAGTCACTACAAATAGTATTTGTGACAAATACCATCAGTTTTCAGACAAAATTAAACCTTCCAATTATTTTGCAAGTTTATCACGAAAGTGTTATTTTTCTACGAATGTTAAATCACACTTTCATAATGAAAGTTTCATTACATTCAAACTGACCTTGTACTTGGCATTTCCACCAACATTAATTTCATCTTTGATGACGTTTCCTGTGGTATCCATAAATAGAATTCGAGGAATATATCCACCATCTGGGGTGTACTGTTCGCCTTTTGGTTCATCATCATCCAATGCATTTACCTTTACAATAAATTACCCATGTGTATTTCCCAAAAGTATGACGGTTAACTAACGGCTTTATTCAATTTTTACTGTCGCAATTAAAAAAACATGTACAAAAACATGTGCAGTGAGTGCTTATAAGGTGCTGGGCGAAAAGGGGCCGATGGCAGAGGTCGGCACTTGGATTCCAACCCGAATTTTACCCGCGGGTTGGACAACTATTTTTATGGTTTAAAACTCGGGTAACGGAATTCGGCTAAGAATTTATCAGAGTTAAAATTTTTAATTCGGGTAAAGTCGGGTAAAACACACGGGTTGGACAACGATAATTCGACCTAGCAACCCAAACGGGTTGGTTACCGGAGTTTTACCCGAAACGGGTAATCACGGGTAACTTTACGGGTAAGAAGTATACCCTTCCATACCCTACCATTGAAACTTACTCGTGTTTATCCTTGTCCGCGGAGAAGGTCACAAAATATGCCGACCTCTGGTACATGACCACAATTCCTCTTGTTTTTTTATTACAAATTCTGTAGGTAAAGTTTCAGACTTTCAAAAAATCGAAAAATGTGAAACCAATTATCTGAGACTAATATATTTTCTTTTTACTTTAGTATTTTTTATTTGTAAGGTTTGACCATCTTCCGTGTCACCCGCAATAAAAAAATTCTTATTGGGTGTCTTCCACTTAATGCGTGGGTTGGAGGACCCATTTTACAATTGCACAATTGAAATTGCAACTTGTATGCGACAGTAAATATTAAAAATTCGTCAATATGTTTCATGTGGACATACCATATTGAAATTTGCCGAAAGCGCCTCAATGTCTTTGTCAGCAGCAAATTTCGGCTTAAGAGATTTGCACGCACCACACCAACTAGTATAGCAAATAATTAAAATCATGATATATAAAAAATGTGAAAAAAAATCATAAAAATTTCATACATTTGGTGGCACCGTGTGAATCAGTTTTTTTTTATATATTATCAGGCGAAGGGGTAACCGGCCGAAATTTTTCCATTTGTGACCAATTACACTGCTGAGAAGGGGAAAAATTGCGCCAAAGAGAAAAATAACCGATTCAGACGGTGCCCATTTCGTATGTTTCACGGTTACCTTTTATGAATTACAAGCATGATGGGTTTTCCGTTTTCAGCGGCGGCCGTTTTTGCGGCGTCCAGACTAAGCCAGTCGATGTCGTCATTCCAGCCGTTTGACTGAGCATTTAACGCCGAAATAAATAATAATCCAAACCACGTCATTATCTTAAATCAAGAATGGGTCAAAACCGAAGATGCTACCAAGCATTCAGATTAACTTAGAATATGAAAACATTGTAAACGCGGTACCGCGGCGTTTTTGAGAAAATCGTTTCCTTGCAAGAAAACGTAATTTCGGATAACTCCTTGGAAAAATCTTTTTCTCGGAAAACTAATATCAGACAATCGTGGAACGAGCCCAGTAAAACATGTTTTGATATTTTATCCGAAAAACGTTTTCTTGCAATTTCTCTGAAAAAAACGTTTTCTTGCAATTTCTCTGAAAAAAACGTTTTCTTGCAATTGCTCTGAAAAAAAAAACTTTTCTTGCAATTTCTCTGAAAAAAAACGTTTTCTTGCAATTTCTTGCAAAAAAAAAAACGTTTTATTATACTGTTGTTTCAGTAAGCCTTATGATAAGAAAAAACGCCTAGATATCCGTTATAAAAGGACTAACAGAAAACCAGCCCAATAACTGCGCAGGATGTGTATGTCTTATCTATGTGTACTACATGTAGAAGAAAAAAATGATACATGTCTCGTGAAGTAATGGTAAATTCAAATGTAAATTTACAATTGTAAAAAGATATAAATAAAAACAACGGTTTTTTTAATCTTACGGCAGTTTAATTTCAAACTTATATTTCATCAGTAAAATCTCCCTCAATTCATTTCTCTCTTCGGGTAAAAACTCGTTTTGAATAATAGCGGTCATTTCTGCGATACAAATATTTTTGTGTTTTTCTGTCGGACATCTATCCAGGGTTCGAACCATTTCGCTAGAAGAAAATCGATTAATTTTTCACAGTGCAATTTTTCTTTGTCTTACTTGACAAGATAACAACGCAGACTGTGAAGTGTATTCGGACAATGATGAAACAATAAGTGTAGAATGCTAATGGCTTTTTTCACATCACTTATGTTCTCTGTGAGGATGATTGCTGAAATGAATATTTGATTTTCTTTTGTTTATGATTCATAAGTTTGAAACATATGGCTGAAATTTTCCGTAACCCATGAGCACCCGACGAAACAAATGGCTTTAGATAATTAACGATAGACCCAAACTGCTACAGGGGATGTTGTTGAAAGGTCAGACCCAAAAAATGACTTGACCTTAAAACCATCTGAAAAACAAAATATCCCCTATAAGACCTTTAGTGGTCGGATAAAATTAAAAAATATAAGAATTAATAGAAAAAAAGTGTATAAAGACATGATTTCTATAAAAAAAATGTGCCAGCCGGGGAGGTCCTCATCCAAAAAAAAACGTAAAAGACATGATTTTAAAGATTTTTTTTAAAGTATGGGTTTCAAAAAAAGAAACAGATTTGATCTTAATGCAAAAAACGGAATTGACCTTATAAGTTAACACGGTCAACACTTGGGACCTTATAACCAGACCCTTGTATTGTAAAGCCCAGGGTAATTGTAAGACCTATCGCGGCCAAAACATCAAACCTTATTACCACCCGATAATGTGCATTCAAACCTTTGAGTGAAAAATCAACAATTCTTTTGCTATGAATGGCACATCGATTCCCTGAAAAGGAGACAATTTCCTTCAACAAATCTAGAATAAAACTAGACGATGACTTGGAGTAAGTCACGATTTCCTCGATAAAAGCGTCAAGCTGTGAAAATCTTGTTGGATCCATGATGTGCTCATCCAACTTTAACACCTCTATCGTCACTACACAATGGTGTTTATTATACCATTTTTTAACAAAAACGAAAATTATATGCATATCAATATAACTAGGGTGCCCGGAATTTTTATTTTCATTTTCAAAATGTGCCCAAATAAAAAAGTGGACATTCTAGGTTATACAACGCGATCCACTGATGAAAAACTTCATATACACTGTATATTATACATGACCCCCCAAAATGAGCCACAAAATGCCTATTTTCAAGATTTTTGCACTTTTCAATCTCATTTCTTCTCCAAAACCTAACAACCCTATATACCGTAGTCATCAGCAAATCAAGCTCTTTCGAATAAGCGTATTTTCGAAAATGTCTAAAACTAAAAAATCACTAAAAAACGAAAAAAAGCAGCACTAAACGGCTAAAAAGGCTTTCATCATTATTTTTTTGTTTACACTTTTGGGTGGTACACCTTAGATAATTAGGTATAAATTTGAAATTTAAAGGACACCATTCCCGGAATAAAATCCTCGGAAGGACAAATTTCTTTGGCAATACGTTGTTTGATCTTCTGTAAAAATAATAGATGATAATTATTTGAAATAATGGTTGANCTAACAATACACATACTAAAATGAAGATTTTCATTCAGTGATTCGAAATTTTTGATCCAAAAAACTCAAAAACGTAATTTGACACTTTTTTCGGAGCCTGAAAGTGTCAAATTACATCAAGAGTTAATGTGAACGTAACGCTATTTAGTATATATCATTCGACAGGCATTTGTACACTGAGTCCGAATTCATCAAAGAGAAAATCGAGAAATGAAATTTGATAGCTCCTTAGCGCCCTAAAAGTGTCAAATTTCACCAATTAAAAAGTAGATAATTTGAGAACAGTATACATATCAAATTGTAGGTATTTTATCACTGATGCTTAAAATTGTGTTTAAAAACTTATATAATGTAATTTGACACTTATTTCACCCAATATAGGGTCAAATTACGACTTTCTTTAAATGGGCAGTCATGGTACTGATTCAATTTCATTTTTGACGGGAATCACGTAGAAGCTATTTATAAATTCTAAAACTTGAAATTTGACCCCTTTTTGACACCATTTAGAGGAAAAAGGTCAATATACACGATTGTTTCAGCGTTGTAGCGTATAAACAGTCCCAAGACAGAGCAGCCCCGCGAAACGGGGCTGAGAGCGTGCGTTTAACCAGTCCCATGACAGAACAGCCCAGCGAAGCGGGGCTGAGAATGCGCGTATAACCAGTCCCATGACAGAGCAGCCCCGCGAAGCGGCGCTGAGAGCGTGCGTATAACCAGTCCAATGACAGAACAGCCCCGCGAAACGGGACTGAGTATGCGCGTATAACCAGTCCCATGATAGAGCAGC
>SCLG01000324.1:156320-172262 GCA_004367875.1 Oikopleura albicans | reverse complement strand
AAATTATTTGGGGTTAATCGATCAACCGCAAGCCGCGAAATGTCATCACCGGGTGGTTAGACGAGTTAAACGGGTTAAGCACCGCTTTGATTTATTATCGTGATGATGGTTCTCTGATGAATCATAATTTTGTAAATTTATTATTTTTTCGTGTTTTAATTAATTACGATTTCATGACTTATATTTTATGAAATAAGTCGGATTTACTTCCTTTATGAGATCCGAAGATAAAGGACTTCTCAAGGTCAAAGACATAAAACTGTAAATGAGACGTGATAAAAGTGTATTTTCTACCAAATCATTTCAGAGGCCGCATTTCAAAGAAGATTTTTTTTCTGTTTGAAATTATTGTGAAATATTTTTTCGGAAATTTAGAAGACAGAGCAATCATGAATAATTAGGTTTGCTTAAAAGAGATTTAAGAGAGATTTAAGAGAGAGAAAAAAAAATTAGAATTGGACAGGTCAATTTTTCGAAAAAAAAAACTGTTAGTATGTACTGTAGTTTTTTCAGCTGAAAAAAGAGATTTTAAAATTTTTGCCGATTTTTGGCCAAAAACCTTATCTTTATCCCCAATTATCACGTAACACAGTGAACTTGGGCAAACATGGGCAAACAAATTAAAAAAAGGTTGAATAATTAATCTATGTATAATGTACGGAGACTCCTGCCTCTGTGTGAATTAATCAGAATTAAATTAATTTCAATGTTTTTTAATAAATGTATATTCAAAATGAATTTTTTTATTTCAGATGAATATTTGAATATTTTATTGATTTAACAATGCCCTGTTGTAAGACAAATTTGACGGGCAAAAAAAAAACTGGGAAAAACTTATTTGAATAGGATTATACCGCAAAATAAATACCAGAAAAGTCAATGGTCGAAATTTTTAAGGGTAGATTATTTAAACACTTCGGTGGAATTTTTTGAAGAAAAATTCGTTTAACCGCCCCTTAATGATACAATGTGGTTTCTATACCAATATAGTCTCTGTGCGGTCATATCATTTATTTCATTTTTCATATTTTCACGTCAGATACCCTTTTTCAGGCAAAATTTTATTAAAAATAGAGCTTTTTTTGGCCAAAAGGGGCCATTCTAATAAAAAATGATCCTTTTTTGTGACGACGCTCCTTTTTCGGACGCTATTTTCGAGAACCGAAAACGTCCCAAAAAGGAGTAACGACTGTATGACAATATTATAATTTGACCATTAATTTGATTTTTTTCCCAAATTTTGGTTTATTCACTAATTTATTATTCATTGATTTAGTATTGACATAATTATTTTTCCTATGAATTTAATACCGGATACATTTTGAACCACGTCCAAAAGTGTGCTCGTTTTAAGCAGTTCAGAATTAAAAAAAAAGTGATTTGTTTAGACGTGGTTTTGGTGAAATGGGAAGACTTTTATGATTTTCTGAAGACATTCAAAAGCGCAATACAGGTGTTTAATCTTTTCATATTATTGAATAATAAAATTGAGATTCATGTTTTATATATTTACTATGATTTTGAAGTTTTTATGTTAACAATTCGAGAAAAAAATAACACGAATAATTACTACTCAGCGTTTTACATGAATTCCCGTGTTTTTTTTTTATTTCGTATTTTTAGATAGCTAAACTGGACTTTTTTTCCCGCACGTCAAAAACTCGAATCTAGAAAATCTAGAAAATTAAAACCTTTTGGGAGCACTGTTCAATCAAAAAATACTTTACATATGCTAAAAAGACCGAATTTATTGAGTCAGTAGTCTCAGCCTACGCCATGCGTAATTATGTTGACTGCACAGGGGTTGTATTCAGGGCTCGGCACAATTGGCCCGCTTTGGCTCGCTTGGAGCCAAAAAAATTTGACCTAGAGCGAGCCAAGGTTGTATTAAATATGTTTGCGACCTTTGACGTCGATACAAATATTTTTTTGTATTTGACATTTTGGCTGTTTTGATATGAAATAAAAATATTCAGAAAGTTAAAATGATTTCTCCACATAATTCCGGTAGTTCAATATTAATAGCTACGGAAGGAAATTTCGTGTATTAAACTGTGAATTTTGTACGAACCGGATATGAACCGGATTTAACAAAATATGTCAAAAGCTCACGTAAGGTGTTTCGCTAATCAAACTAAACAATAAAAGTAGCTCACACACATAGAAAACCGGAAAAAATATTTAATGTCATAAAAAAATAATAATATTAATTTAATATCATTTTATGTTTCAATATAATCGATATAATTAACGTTTTTAACACCTTCAAAGATTACCTTCAATCCAAAAGTTGATTGAAGAGATCTGACAAAATTATATTAACTACACACCCTGCGCCGTTATCTGGCCAAAAGGGGTATATTCTATTTGTTTTATAATAGCTAACTATATGTTGAATTTATCTGTCATTATATTTTGTAAAATTACACAATAATAGAACAAGTACCGTGTGGTCCAACAATGAGTCAGCCGCGGCAAATTTGTGCCCGCAGTTTTTATATTATTTCACCATAAAAAGTGCGTGTAAAAATTTCTAATTCATTGATGGACCACACGGTATTACCGAATATTTATGTTTCTGTAAGAAAAGTTATTTGAAGATAAAAAAGGTATTTTTATTGAATATATTTTTTTTCGGAGATTGATTGAAGTTCAAACGTTATCAAAGCTGGGTGAGTTAATTAAGGTAAATTATTTGATTTAAATTCGACGTTAAACTTCTGCTTAATTTAAGTTAAAATTGTTGTACTACCCCGAGGACAGTACAGTCAGAAGTCTATTCCAATTCCCCTGGGATGGTTAAGTAAAAAATCTTTTAAGGCTTTTGTATGTTCAAAAATTGGCCATCATGTCCTCATTACAGGAATATGTTTTTTTTTATAAACGGCATTCAATAATGATAAATATGCAAAATTAAGAGAATATTTCCAAGAGTGTACATATGTTTAAAAATGTATTTACCTACACACCTTTACCAACGCTCAACTATGAACTGGAAAATTATCGAAAATACTAAATTACGAACTTTTTTTACAATTTTTTTGTCAATGGTCCGTAATCAAACAAAGAAGTGATTTACAGTCAAATTTTTATTATTTTTTGGGGATGAATTGAATAATCCGGTTCTAACGGCTCCAAAAAGTACCCATATTGCTTCAAATCGATTTATCATGTGATCGCGTGAATTCGGGAAAAACTGGTTTACCCAACTACTGGAGAGATTTTTGGTATTTTTGGTGGTTCAATCAAAGAACAACTTTTTTTTTTCGACCACCCCAAATCAAAAAACTAATTTTGCAGATTGATATAGCTCAAAAAATTAATCAAATCTGCGAGAAAAAAAAATTATAAAATAGTATTTTTTTTTTCTTTTTTGACCACTTTTTGACCTTTTTGACTTTTTTTGAAGATTTTTAATGCATCTTTTTGGAAGATTTGTCCCCCCCGCTTTTTTCATTTTACCCAAAAACCACTTCTGTCCACCTAGATGGACACATATCCCGAAAATTTGTTGTTCTTCGCTTACATCAAAAACTATTTAGCAAGAAATTAGATAGTTTTTTCTAACTTGATTTCTAGACTATTACTTTATGCTCATTTTTGTTTTTCTGCTCATATTTTGTTTTTATTTTGGCTATGCACTAGGGTGAGTCAGGTCGTCAGTTTAGAAAATTTTCGTAAATGTGCCAAAATTGTCCTTTTGGGCGCCAAAGAGTTAAAATTTTAATTTCGCGTAATGTAATTTTTTGTTCACTGTATCAAGTTCTATCAGATAGTCAACTCTTTTTTTCGATTTGAAGACCTTCAAAAATGACCTGACTCGCCCTACTATGCACTGTACTAATGTGTTTACAAGCTGAAAGCAACCCAGTCATGTTACTTAGATTACTAGTAATTACTAAGTGCGTGGGAGATAATATAACCGGGTCGCTTTCAGCTTGTAAACACCGTACCGTATTTATGCTAATCTATCGGCCTTTAACGTTTTTATTTCTATTTTAGGTTGTTTTGTGGTTTCCGATCGAAAAATCTATTCGAAAAAATAGAAAAAAATGAACTTTGAATGAAGATCGCATCCGGAAGTTTAAATTTAGGTGAATTGAAATTTACTCTGTAGACCTTTCCTGTTAATATCAATAGATTTTATTTTACTATTTAATTAAGACGAAAAAAAATGTAAATGAGTAAAAGAAGACACACGGCATGTCTGAATTAGAAATTAAAATAAACATCATTTTTTTTCTTGGCAAAAGAGAGATTTTTATTTTAGGAGATGGCACAGTGCCGATGGAATCATTTCACGCTCATTTTGATTCTCCAGGCGCCCGCGACTTTCGGCCAAACATGGCCAGAAGCGAAAATAGCCAATTGGAATACGGGACGGGTTTACATCAAAAATGGATGGGAGAAAATGACAACTTCGTGGAGTCCAGTATGTAAAGGGTACGTTTACATCAAAAATCGTCAAAATCGGCCCCTAGGGGTTAAATCTCTGTAATGAGATTTTTTATCAGTGGATCGTGGTCTATCACGTGGTACTATTTTTTTTTATAATTTGGAGACCCTCGAAAAATCGTGGGACAGTCTAATAGACCGGGTGCACTGTTATCGGGCGGGTTTTTTGCGTATTTTTGCATATATATGACCGAATTTCCCCGATCGTGCTGTTATCGGGCGTTTCTTTTTGCATATTTTTTCCTTATTCCGCTTCCGCTTTGAGCAGTTATCGGGCGCCCGATAAAGGTTTTTTGTTGCGAAACCCGCCCGATAACTGCGCACCCGGTATACATATATAATTAATGTATATACATGTGTATATAATTAATTATTTGTTTAGAACGAAAACTGGTGCAATTGAGGGGTTAAATGCGGATCAATTTGGACGAGTAATTTGCAATTCGGCTGGATTTAAAGACAAGTTTGAATTTATCGGCGTTTATCCAGATTACGTGAAATTTATGTTCGACAACGGCTATTCCTATAATCAATCCGTCCACTTAATTGATGAGGCCTGTATTCCCGATTTTCAGGTATCGAATATCGTCTGCCCTTCGACCGCCAAAAGTATCAACCAGGAAATGGTAAAATAGTTTTGAAACTTATTCTACTACTATTTATAGTTTTGAAAAACACTAAATTACAAACACTAAATTGTAGTATTATACAGTCCTCGTCCCCGAAAAGGCTAAGTTTTTTTTTAATTTCTAAAAATCAAGGTTTATAAATTATACAAAGGAAATGCCCTTAACCGTCCACTAATTTTTTTTCAAAACTGGCCGGTTAACCCAGTTCCGGACGGTTAACCCAGTTCCGGACGGTTAACGGCTCAATGCGTAGGCAATTTTTTGGGAAATTTAAAAATCGAAATTGGACGGTTAACGACAAATAGCCATTTTTATATAAGAACTTGATCTCCGTTAGCTCTGAATAAAATTAGTTCAAAAGTGGACGGTTAACCCGGTTCCGGACGGTTAACGGCATATCCTGTGTATTTAATATTAAGATTCAAATTTGATTTTTGAATTCGAGTTTAAAATGCATTAAAAGTTAAGTTGGAATTAAAAATTCCGATTCATAAATAGTTTTTTTTTTAATTTGGATAATCAAATTTTGAAATTTGAATTTTAATTCGATTTTAAAGGTTAATTCAGAATTAAAACTTTCGAAAATATACGGTTAAAAATATTTCATAGAGTTATCATTATGATAGTGCGATTTTCGTTATCTAAAAGCGGACGGAGGAACATGTCTTCGCGGACATTCGGACATTTATGTCCACTGCGGTGTTGACCTCGATGTGGAAATCGATGAGGGTCAATGGAGTTCATGGGTTGCGACTGACCCCGACATTTCGCACTGCGATGTCGGTCGACCTCAGAATCAACTTGAACGCACCTGCTCACCAATAAATAAAAAATCTAAAAACGTTCCTTTCTGTCCAGGGCCGTGGATGAAGGTTAGCTATTTATGTCATTAAAAAAAAAGTTTTACTTGTTAGGCATAATGCCAATTTGGTGCTCCATGATTGGCGGAAGTTTTTTTTCGGAATTTACTATGTATAGGTGGGGGAATGAATAAAGGTCGCTTGTGCTGAATAAGGGTTGGTAGTGCTAAATAAAGGTCGTTTTTTCGGTAAAAAATATTATTGCTTTGTAACTTGTACTCAAATATAATTTTTGAATTGAATCAAATCAATTATATACACACAAATCATAATTACGTTAGGTTACCGACCCTTAATACGCACACCCATGTACTACTCGGCGTTTCACATGAATTTCAGCCGTCTTTTCCCTCGCATTTTGTATATGACGATGTTGGAGTTTTGACGTGCGGAAAAAACTCGACTTTGGCTATCTAGAACATACGAAAGAAAAAACGGCGGAAATTCATGTAAAACCCTGAGTAGTATAATACGAATAAAAATCATGTGATTGTCGCTCATTCAACCGTTTATTCAGAATATATTTTAGGAAAAAAAGCCAATTATTATAATAAAAAAAGGTTTTAGTTGGAAAAGTGTCCAAATTGTGGACTTTCTATAAATCAAAATCCAGATTACAATTTGCAATATCTCGACAATAGTGATGATTCCGACTCAGACTCCAGTTATTCAAGTTACGATAATTATCAAAGACACCGGAGATGGAAATCGGACCGGTGTGTAAATTTAGTCCGTAAGGTCTTTTTACAATTTAATTGCAATTTTTTAAATTTTGAAAAACAGTTGGTATGATATCGAAATGACACTTGCGTTTCCGATTTTTTTTTTTGTCAAAAACTGTCACTTCGTTTCGTCATTTTTACCAAAAAAGAACTCCAAAAAGTGTCAGTTCGTTCCGTTACTGTCACTTCGTTACCACACCAACTGTAAATGTATACTAAAAAAAATCAACAATTTTTCGTAAAAAAATATTTATGGCGCTCAGGGGTTAAAATCAAAAATCCAGCCAGGTCTGATGTTTGACAATAAAGTGAAGTTTTTGTGCTTTTATGGTGTGATTTTAGGGTCCGAAAATCAATCCCCTTTTTATTGCGACCTTTTTATAAACCACGTTTAAACGTGTCCAAAATCAAAGCCAAAAAGTGGTTCGACGCAAATTTAAACCGGTTTTTTTTATCAAATTTCCGGTTTCTTAAATTGGTTTAAAATACTCACTTTTTCAAATACTCGGGGAAACAACAAAATTTTCAGTAAAACGGGTCGCCGCGACCTTAAATCGCCAAAAAAATTGGTGGGACATAAAATTACCTTGTTGGCTATAAAACTTCCATATTTTCCATTCAAACCAAAAAAAAGTTATGGTCAGTTCAGCGGTACTTGTGCGGAACTTTTGCCGGACTTATTTTTCATATCTAGAATTTCCAGTTTCGATTTTTATCTCTGTTGGAAGTGGACCAGGGGCATCGCCGAACCCAAGTAATTCCGATTATACTACTAGTCCAGATGATAATTACACTGATTACTCTACCGTGGATTACCCCGATGAAAATTATTCGAGACGGAGCTTAACCCCCGCTGGATTAAGAAACCGAAAAAGTGCTAAATTAAGACATTCTGACGATAAATGCACTTGTCAACCAGATATACATAACTACGTTGCCCATAATATTTCAATTTTCGGTAAGGTTTCACCAGAAATTTTTTCTTCGAGTTTTGAGGAAAAATAGTAATTTCTACTTCTCTAAATTTCCAAAAAATCGAATTTTATAGAAATTCAGAATATTTTTTTTATGAAAATTTTCATTAAAATTTATGGATATTTAATTTGGACTATAATTTAACTTAAATTATTTAAGCCTATAAATTGGTTTTCTATTTTTTAAATACAGTCCTTACTCCTTTTTGAGACGTTTTTGGTTGTCGAAAATAGCGTCCGAAAATGGAGCATCGTCTCAAAAATGATTATTTTTCTTTTAAAATGGCCCCAATTGGGCCGACAAAGCGAGTAATCGTCTCAAAAAGGTGTAAGGACTGTACTTATTTTTCTATATTTCCGTTTTGAATTAGTTTGTCATAAAATATACTTGTACATAAAAATTTTAAACAGTTAAATGAGAAAATAAAATTTGTGTTTAAGACACCGTTGACGTTCTTTTCGAAAAATCGGAAATCAAAATCGAACGAAATAAGATGATTGAAGTGTCGGCCTCCAGACGTCGATTTGACCCGCCGTGGCAAATTTCTTTTGACCTTGACCTGGCAAATCTAAACACAGAACTTGAGAACATTATATCCTTTACTGGAATGTTTATGTTTGGTAATTTTCCAACAAGTGCTGCCATTTTTGAAGTCCAAAAGTTAGAATCTGGTATTATTTTCAATTATATGGTTGGTAGTGAATTGGTTTCAACCAGATACACCGGTGACAATTATTCAAAATGTTCCGTCAATATCCGTCATGATCTCACTTCAGGCAGGTTTTTGAATTATCCATTCTTGACTACTATGCCAATAGGCGAGACTCTTCACCCCATATTGCTCAAATCGGCCAGGCTATGTCTTATAATTCCAATAAATCGGGTTAAACCGGAATTATGGGCTACCGGTTGAGTTTCATGAAAATCGGCCGAGCGTTTCTAGTATACCGTGTCGGGATATTTTAAGATGATATAAGGATCAATTTTTGAACTCGGGTGCTCTCTTTTCTCTAAAAGCGGCATTTATAAAGAGGGGAGAAAGGAGGGGTACCCCAGTTCGAAATAAAACAGGGAAAAATTGGTCTCTATACCGTCTAAAATATGCAGACACGGTATACTAGAAACGCTTGGTCGATGAAACTCAACCGGTAGTTTTTGATGATTTATCGGAATTATTAGATACGACCTCACCGAATTATTGGCGCCATCAGTGGACCACAAGTGACGGCTTATTTCATTTGTTTTCCATTTTTCATATTTAACGTTCTAAAACTGAAAAAATGAGTTTGGTTATCGGTGGACAATGTGGTGATAAAGAAGCGCAACGATTTCTTTTCACGACGTTATAGCCGCCTTGACATTTACGTCAGCGATGACAAAGCGCCTGCCGCCGCCGGATATATTCGAAATCTTCAAATCAAACAAGGAAAGGTAATTCATAATTTTTGCTCTTAAATTATTTCGTTTTAAATAATAGCCGCCGGCTCAATTAGACCCATTTTTAATCTAGAATGTGGTTGAGCCAACGGTGGTTCCGCCTATTTTATTGTATACTTTGCCAAATGATCAAACCGTGGGCGGCGTTTCAACGGGCCCAGTGGTCCAATCAACAAAAACGCCTATGATGAATATAACAATACGTAACCCTATTGTTATTTCCACGAAAAAACCGTCCACTATTGGCGAAGAAGAGCAGTGCAATCCATATCACTACAATTGGTTTGACAGCTCACGACATAAACGCACTTGTCAGGAATATGCCAAAAAGAAGTACTGTACGGAAAATGGCAAAAATGGGCGAAGATGGAAGTCGAAAAGGGCGGGATTTTTTTGTATTTTCAGAGTATTCAACACATTTCAGAGATTTCTTATAAACGCCACCTGTGCCCTTATCTGGTCGAAATTTTTGCAGAAAAAACATTGTGTTATGTAATAATGGCCGTATAACGCCGCAGTCCTTAGCATATAATTTATATGTTAAGGATTGCGCCGTTATACGGTCATTATTACGTTACAAAATGTTTTTTCGACAAAAATATGATACACCGGGTGCGCAGTTATCAGGCAGGTTGGCCCACAGTTATCAAGCACCCTGCGCAGTTATTGGGCACCCTACGAAATTTCTCTACAAAATTCCCCGCTCGTACTGTTGTCAGCTAGCTTTTTTGCATATTTTGCCCTACGCAACCTACGCCCTGCGCAGTTATCAGGCACCCTACGCAAGGGGTACTAAGGGACGTTTTTTGTCCGAAAACCTGCCTGATAACTGCGCACCTGTTGTATCCAGATAAGGTTTTCTGCAAAATTATTGCTCAAAATTCCCACCGATAAGGGAACGAGCGGGAATTCCGGCCAGATATTGGTTGGCTAGATAACGGCGCAGGGCCTGTATTACAGCAGCTTGTTATTGTAAGACCGAATAATTGTCATCAATTTCTCAAAATTATTAAATCCTGACAAAGGGATGTTAAAAAGTATAAGAACTTCGGTTATAGCGCCCTGAACTGCCCGCAATGCGGGTGCAAAATGGCGTATGGCGAGCCACCCGCTCGTACCGGTCCATGCGAGGCATTTAGCTTATGGCACAAATTAAACGTTTTCAAAATGAAGAATTATTATGTTGGCGATTATCAGCGTTTGAAAAATGTTGAATTTGATGGCCACCCAGTGTACAAACAAAAGGGTCGAATGGTCTACGCCCTCTCGCTCGGAAATGCGTGGGTTTTTACAAACTTGTTTCAAAATTCGTACTTCAAGTTTAAACTCGAGGGGCGCCAGACGGAGTGTCCCGCCCGGGAAACAATGACGAGCGGGAAATCCTGGGAAGTATGGGTTCGACGACTTTATAAAGCCAAACAATCGACGCAAAATGCGGAAATTTATTACGAAATGTCCCAGTGGCATAAAACAATGCAACCAATAGGCACGGTGTATTTTTAAGCAAAAACATTTTTATACAAGAAAATAATGGTTGCCCAAAAAAAAATAACCACGTGATATTGAGCGCTAAAGTAATGTACACCAGGTGCGCCGTTATGTTACAATTTTCCCGTTCGTCTCGTTATGTTACATTTTTTTTCAGCATTATGGCCCACGCACTACGCCGCGGCCGTTATGTTACAATTTGTACAAAAAACACGTATTGCGCAATATTTTCGAGTTACGTAATCATTACTTTCCGTTATGTTACAATTTGTACAAAATACACGTATTGCGTAATATTTTCGAGTTACGTAATCACTATTTTCCGTTATGTTACAATTTGTACAAAATACACGTATTGCGTAATATTTTCGAGTTACGTAATCAAAATTTTCCGTTATGTTACAATTTGTACAAAAAAAACCACGTATTGCGCAATATTTTCCCCGTAGGATCCGTTATGTGACAATTTATAATTTTTGTTGGCATTTTCCAGCGGAATCGCCTACGCACTGCGCCGTTATGTTACAATTTTCCGTTATGTTACATTTTTTTAGATTTGGTTTTATAACATAACGGCGCATCTGGTGTATTGAGTTTGTAATGCCCTTAGCTCTAATATCACCTGATATGATGACCTTGGACAAAAATGAAGAAATACTCTAAAATATAACTTTTTTAACTTAAACAAAACTGCACTTTTTGACTACCCATTTCTTATTTTTCGGAGCTTAATTGACTGTTAATTAATAATACTAACTCAATTGCAAATTAATTGCGTAATTTGCAATTACAAATTACTGTCGTAATTTTCAATTGAAAATTTTCTCACATATTTTTTCTTACTTCAAAAGTTTTGTGTTCGATTATAATTTTACGAAGTTTGCACCATTAAAACACTATTCAAAAGTTATTCAAGAATCACGTCAAGTTTCACTCCCACCTCGACTTTCATGCAAAAATTATCGAAGTCCGCAATTGGTCGGGGCGTCCGAATATCACGAGCTCCAGCGTATTTTTGACACCCTTCAATTTCTAATTGTTAAATCGATGATCAAAACCGACAGTCGCTTTATCAACGATTTAACCCTCAACAGACAGCGCAAATTCGATCGACTCGCATTAGATCTGAAAAATCTTTTGTAAGTCAGAAATTATGCAAAAATAAAAAATTATACGACCGCATGTGGCGCACTTTTATACGGAATTATTAGAAAAACGCCTTTTAATTTTGGGTTTCAATTCGCTACATAAATAAATACAGTCCTTGCTCCAAAAACGTTACAAAATGACGTCATGATCCCAAATCGTAACGATTTTAGTCATACTTGTGCAGCAAGGACTCTGAAGAAACACACTAAGTTGAAAAGCTAAAAAAAGCTAATGACCCCAAATCGTTACGAAATGACGCCATGGCCCCAAATCGTTACAATTTTTGAACCACAAATCGTAACGATTTGGGAGCAAGGACTGTAATAAGACCAAGTTCTATACTTACCAATGCTATTATTATTAAAGCAAAGTAAAATAAGAATTATGAATGAAAAACTTTAGGTCTTAGGTTATTTCAAATAACTTATTTGGGCCAAAATCATGTCTTTTTAGAAAAAAAATCTATAAAATAAGGAGTGAACCTTTTTGGTTCATTAGGGTTTATGGACTTATTTGTCATATAGCTACAAGGTCTTATGGTCTTTTGAAAATGAATTTAAGGTCTTATCGTATTTTGTTTCCCTTAAGACCTTATAACCAATTATTATTTTTAGCAAATACGAAAAGGGCATAACGGAATCATGGAAGAAAACAAAGTGCAAGGCTGCTGCTCGCCATCGAGAAATTCCGGCGGCAAAAAAATTGTACCAAAAATTGAAGGCCGTTAAGTTTCCACTTAACTCCGCACTTTTCTGTGATCCTTTAACGGAGTATATGAGCGGAAAATCGCGACAAACGACCGAAAAAATTTGTCTTAAAATTCAAAAGTTATTTGACAAGTATAATGTTAGAAAATAAGTGCTATTCGGGTGTCGACACTCTGGTAAGTGACAATATGAGGATAAACATAAAGTGTTTACCGGTTTTTCTAATTTTTAAGCCAATTTGAAGAAAAATTAAGAAAGACGGCAAGCATTTGATGTTACCTCATAAATTATGAGTCACAGATTATTCTGAAAAATAGGGTACCTTCGAAATTCTATAGAAAAACACATTTTGTGGTACCATACCTTTTTTAACCTATTATAAAAGCGTGTTATTTTTGACGAACAAAAACGTCTTTTTATTGGTGGATTGGGTACGGATATGGTTAATTGCATTTTATTTTGACAAACAATATTAAGTTGGAAACGCTTGACTAGCCGCGTTACTATACCAACGCGAAAAACAAATAAGATTTTCTTCCTTTTTTTTTGTTTCGCGGACAATTAGCTTACAACTAAAGAATGTGAAGAAATATACCAAAAAATAATTCCCGACCTCATCAAACGGATAAACGTAGGTTTAGGAACAAAATAGTCACAAAAAAACGACCGCAATGTCCAAATTTTAATCGTACTAGGACAAAGGGTACAGCGGTTTTTCGGAGAAGTTCTAAAAGTTATATATGGAAATTTAGTAGAAATGGACTTTTCTTCCAACAAAAAAACTGGTTCTCCGAAACATTTATTTTGCAAAAAAACCGCCGTGCCACTCAAAATCGAAAGTTCAGAAATTATTACAGGAGCTGAAATTTAGACGGTTACAAGAGCTAGTCAGTTTTTTCATGTCTTTTTTGAACTCTGTTGGGGTGAATCACCACATTTTTTCTATAAAATCATGTCTTTTTCTTCCAACTTTTTATTTCAAGATGCTATTGTTTAAAATGGTTATAAGGTCAAGTCAGTTTTTAAGGGCATTAAGGTCAAGTCAGTTATTTAGGTCTGACCTTAAAATCAAATCCCCTTGTAAAGTAATCTGCCATTATAAATCATGTGTTGCCGTTTTGAAAAATGCTCGATAAATGTCCTAGAAATTTTAGATAAATTTTCTACCAATATCCGATCGAATATGCTTTTTTTGTAAATGTGTGGTATATACCGGTATGATAACCGGTATCACTAGCTCGCTCCACACTTTGCCGATTTTTTTTTTGTATTTTTCCGACCATGACAAAATGTGACCTTGCCGCTAATATTCTTCATGTAAATACGAAACCTCATCTCTCTTTTTTGTTTGTTTAAATGTTTGAAATAGTGTTTACAACCAATTATGCGTCATTCCGATTCTCATTTTTAACTCCCGACAGCATAATCGAAAAGTTCAGCATTGATTTTTTTTTGGCCATAGTTTTTCCTTCTACTGTTATCTTTGTATCTGCCTCCGCAACCACTCCCCTTCTCATTACTTTTTGTACACGTACTCGTAAATAAATATAATTAACCAGATTTTGTGTTGATTCTGTGAAACATTTTTAGTCTAAAATAACCCCTGCGCACTTATCAGGCGGGTTTCGCGGCAAAAAAAACGCCCGATAACTGCGCAGGGCATAGACGGAATAGGGGGGAAAGAGGCAAAAAAAAGCCCGATAACAGCACGAGTCATATTTGAAAGCACTGCGCAGGGTGCCTGATAAAAACCCGCCTGATAACTGCGCAGGGGTTATTTGAAAAATGTGGTATGAGTGTAAGAAGTGTCAGTTTGAAAATAAAAACTGTGATATCGGCCCTGCCCGACATTTTTTGACATTTTATTTTGCCCTGCCCGAAATTTTTTGACATTTTATTTTGACAAAAAAAGGCTCGGCTGGGCAGTCCTACAACCGACTTGCCAGTTTAACAGGGCAGCTCATGGTTATTGGTCGACTCGAAAGGCCAGTCCAGCTATTTTTTACTCTACCGGCCACAGATGATTTTTAATGAAAAAAATGCAAAACATTGTTTACGCTATAAAGGATAAGTTAAAAGTTTTTTATTAGTTCATGAGGTTTGAATGCAGTTTTTTTTTTTGAGAAACAATTTTTTTTTGTGAAATACTGAATGTTTAAAAATTATTCTTCTGATTCTTGTAGTTTTATTTTCTTTTGCAATCGATCAGTTTTTCTCAACAGTGCTCAAACCATATTTTTGGACATACATTTCCGGCTTATATATAATATGCCGTTATAAATACAGTCCTTACTACTTTTTGGGACGTTTTCGGTTCTAGAAAATAACTTCCGAATAAGGAGTATCGTCACAAAAAGGATCATTTTTATATTAGAATGGCCATATTTGGACCGAAAAAGGAGCAACCGTCCCAAAAAGGAGTGAGGACTGTAAACAGACTTATGAAACACGTTAACTCCCAAAAATCCTTTTTTTCTGAAAATCCTAGCAAATTCAGACGATGAAACTTCAAAATAAAAATTCTAAAAAACAAATTAGGTGCACCCTTAACTCTGGTTCCTGGTATATTTTTTGTTAAAAAAGATTTGAGAACTGTTCCTGATCATTGTGGCCAATCGTGTAGTACACTTCGGAGCCTTCTCGTCAAGCTTATCTTTTTTAACCTTAAATTTCTTGCGCAGTTTGCACGGCTTTGCTGCTAGAATTTCTTCGTCGGTTATTTCGCCAGATTTGATTTTTCCACAAATTTCGATCACCCTGTCAAGTTTTATATCTAACTGTTTTTGGGTAAATTATCTCCGTCGAAAAATATATATTGTAAGCGTAACACCTTAATTGTCTCGCGCAAAACAAAATAAGAATTTCTTCCTTTTTTGTTACCTTCCTTTTGTCCCTTAATTTGAGAGCCCCTTGAAATTTATTTTTATAGGAAATTTGAATTTCTACGAATAAAAATAAACCTTTGATCATTAGAAATTCAGATTTTCGTAACGCAGTGACAGTTCTGAACGAAGTGACACTTTTCGGAGTTTTTTGGCCAAAAATGTGCAAAAGTGACAGAACGAAGTGACAGTTCGGAACAAAGTGACAGTTCGGAACAAAGTGACAGTTCGGAACAAAGTGACAGTTTTTGACAAAAAAATCGGAAACGAAAGTGTCACTTCGTTACCACACAAACTGAAGTGGGTGAACTTCATATGTCCAGAAAAATAAATAAGTTGCCCTAATCTGTGCTTTTCGTCGTTCATTCTTGGTCGCATAAATTTCGCACTGCTTTGTTTTTTCTTCAACGCGTTTTTCGACCATTTTTAAAGTAGCTTCTAACCGTTGCTTCCGGGTTGACTTATCGGTCCCGGTTGTTAACGGCGCAGTGGTCGTTTTGAGCGGAGTTGAAATTGTATTTTCCGGAGATTGGGTGGTTAAATTTCCCTGATCTTTAGAGGGTTCCATCTCGTAAACTATTTCATCCGAAAGAAAGAAGCGTTTAACATTACAATGCGTCCCACAGTGCTCTAGAGGG
>SCLG01000324.1:104262-153018 GCA_004367875.1 Oikopleura albicans | reverse complement strand
TTTTTTTTTCTATTTGATATTTCTATTTATTTATTCAGAATATATAGAAAGTTGAAGGAAAAGTGAGTATAGAAAAGTTTTTTTTTTAATTTTCGATTAAATGCAGATTGTTTTAGCAGATTTTTTTTTCGTATTCTATGAATGGAAAATGAGATGACGGACTCTGAATCAGACCATTTCAGGCAACAGATTAGTCAGACGATCAAAAAACGCCCGTAAAAATTCGTTTGTTACCCAAATATGGCTGGCCCAAACATTTGTGAAAAATCACCAACGAAGGGTACAGTCCTAACTAATGTTGCTGGTTGGACAAAAACTGTTTGAAAAAGAGGTCTCTTATTAGGGTATTTGCCCCTGATTTTGGTAGTTGGGTTTCAGCCTTAAAATAGACTTTTTTGTCGTTGTTTATATAAATGTCTAGTTAAAGTGTGCTGGGCAAAATTGGTATTTATTTTTTCACAACAAGGCTCTAAACAACTAGGCCCATGTTTATAAAATCTAAAAATGAATTATGATTTCAAAATTATTTTTAAAATAATAATTTGTTTGAAAAGTGACAATTAAAGCTCGGACAATATGGAGGCTCCCAAGATGGAGGCTCCCAATAAAGACGATGCTCTCAATACGGGCGCTCTTTTGGCGAACAAAATGAACAAAATGGATACGGACACTATTTTCGAGAGCCAAAAACGTCCAGATTGGGAATACGGTCTGTATATAAAGCGTGTTTTATTTCAAATTATCAAAGATCAATGTAACTGCTCGTTGTATAACTTGTGCTACCAATGCTGTAATTAAGCGTTTAAATACGGATTTTTTTTTTTCTGTCACCAGAAAAATATAAAAACAGACTTTGGAATAGGTAGTCTATGAAAAATTGAAGTAAAAAACCTAACCACAGTCACTAAAAATCTCAATATAAAGAAATCTTTATTTTTTGTTGAAAAAGTTTTAGTATTTGATTAAAACGCGTAGGTTAGATCATACATCTTAAAACTATCGAAATAATACCTCTTCTAGATACTAACTACCAAAGAATAAATTAAATTTTAACTCTCAAGGGGAAGGCGTGATTTGGTAACCCGTAGGGGGAATTTTGTGCATATATGCACACTATTAGAAATTGCAATAATTAAAAAAACAAGTCGTGTGCATATATGCACACACTTCACCCTGGGAGTTAAGTAAAATTTATATTCCTAGAATTAAATTGTATTTGCATTCAAAATTCAAGTTACTCGTACCGTACTGAAACGCGTGCCTGACTCGATTTGGAGTATTTTTGCGATTTCCTCTTGACACGGAACACCTCCAATAAGCTTCTATACCATTTGTATGACATCAGTTATGTTAACACCAGTTATGTTAACATAATTATATTATATTAAAGGTTTTTGAATTTCAATATAAAGTTTATTTGAAGCTCATCCTTAGATTTCCACCCCAAAGTAAGTCCATATTGCGCGTAATAAGACAACAGTAAAACAAAGTCGACAAAACCCCAGCTTTTTACGAAGTTGAAATGCTTGATTATATTTTTTGTTTTTTAACTCCTAGGAGAAAATTTTTGCAAATTGACACCAATCGTTTTGAAATGCTCATTGATGGGCAATTGTGTGAAAACGTTGGAAATTAAAATTATATGAAAAATTTGATTGAAAAATGTGAGAAAAAACTGGAAATGGTTTTTGTCTATAAAACAAAATTACACTAGGTCTCCAAATTTCATGCATGTACTAAATTATTACATTTTAGGTTGCTTACCCTAATCATACAATGGTAACAACACGGTTTTGTCCAAAATTCGCCCTACGAGTTAATATCCGCTAGATTCCCTTCGGAGTTAACCTAAAGTTAATACACCACCTAACCCGGTATGTTAACAAAATTCCATTATGTTAACACTTTTTGGGATTTGATGGTGTTAACATAACGGATTAGGTGGTGAACGTTATTTGAAAGGTATATAATATACCGTATATGATCACTTTTAGCTACGTAATACTTGTGAAATATATTAGATCCGTTAGTGGTAACGGATAGTGGGAGTATCACTGAATTTCAACTTTCCTACAAAGAAAATACTCAATGATAGCACTGATTGATATTGTACGGTTTTCGGTAGTGTCCAAGAAATAGTGTTGTTCTTTTTCGGGTTTGTTTTATTTTATGTTCTAGATTTTTCAGATAAATTTTAACCCTTTGTTTTCTGAGACATTTCTGAGAACGTTAATCTAAAGGCAACACCCAAAATAGCCAACTTTCAAAATTACGCAACTTGGCCTGCCTACGTATAATATGGATTACGTAATTACTTAAAGCAAGTGATTTACGTAATTTACTTAAAATCAGATTAAATTAGTTTTGGGTATTTTTAATTTGACCAAAACGGTTTTCTCAAAAAGTGTACGTTACCAGCCACTAAAAAATCATGAATTTTGATTTTTTTAAATAATGTCAAACCCTTTGCAAAGTCATTTCAACCACATAAGGTTAGTTTCTGAAAGAAAAAAAGTTATTTTTAGTGGCTCAGCAAAGTGTATATAAACTCAATGAAATTTGACAGGTTGTCAAAATTGCTAATCGATGAAACGAGACATAGTTTTTTTTTAATGCCCGGTTGCTTTTTAGGGTAAATGGCGGTAAATAATTCATATTCACTTTTACTTTCAGCAGTATTTAAATTATTATTCTCATGTTAATAACGTTATAACGTGTGGGCCTGTATAGCAGTGTTGGAAAAATTGGCCATTCGAATTTTTTCCCAACGCACAACGTAGGCGTTGGTCAACTCTCAAATTTACCCAACGCAAGCGTTGGTCAACGTTCCAAAGTTTTCCAAAATTATCAGACCCAAACACATACGGTCCGTATGACAATACCGGTACATTTGACAATACCGGTACGTTTGGCATACCGGTACGTTTAGAAATTATCTAACGAAACTGGTTTGTTGTTTTCATACAAATGTCTTATGTCCCTCATTTGTTTTGATTATAAACCTTAACTCTCAGTGGGAAGTGCGTGTAAATAGGGCAAAACGGGTATTGCTGACCCTCCTAAACTTTTCGAGAAAATTCGAATGACGATGTTTTTCTTTGCGTAGGTTGGAGATTTCAAACAGCTCTCTAGGGGGTCCAGATGAATTTCTGAATAGTCAGATCAACGTAGTTTGACAAGCTCTACAACTTGGCTATACCAATTTTTTTATTTTGAATTATTACGAATTATTGTGAATTTTTTTAAGTGCGTGTTTATTTACACACATTTCCCCCTACGGGTTCCCAAAAACTCCTCCCCCCTGAGAGTTAACCGGAAAACCCTGAAATTATAAAATATCGAATACTAACATGATATTAATTTGATTGTCATTAAATAATGAGTTAATATTATTAATTTTTTGTTTATTTTATGATGTACTGTCACTTTGAATTCGAAAAACCAGGCTTTAAAGTGCTTGTCGAGAATTAATTTCCAAATCTTGGCATTTCTCAAAAAGACCAGGTTTTTCAATTTTAACAGCCGATTATAAAATAGTTAATTCCATTATGGGTTTGAGATTTAATCCTAACGGTTGGGCTTGGAATGTTTACAACTTGTTTGACCGACGGCAATAAATAAATTGTCTATTTTAATTATGTCAAATCGGACAAAAATTGGTTCATCAATTATTGTCCGGACAATTCAGCAAATTATTTATTTATTACACCACCCACCTACGTAAGTTAACAACACTTTTGTAAAAAAAAATGCGCTAACTTACGTGCATTTTGTTAACTTACGTGCATTTTACGTGGGTATGTCGTAGGCGGAAGTGCTGGAGAACTTTTGAAAAACTGTTACGTGAATTTAGGTATTTTTGATAACAATTGACAAAAATTGACAAAAATTGACAAAACTTACGTGAATTTGATTGTACGGCTTTGGGGTAGCTAACTATTTTTTTTTTCCAAAAATCATAGCGCGCCCTATGTTCGATGAATTTTTCTCCACGGGCACAAACTGACAATTTGGTCCAAAATTCACATTTCCAAAAATCTGTAAGAAATTAAAATTAGCCAATGAGCAATATTAAGGGGGTGCACCCTTAAAGTGAAAATAGGTAGATAGCTACCACAAAACTTGTGTTACTAGTCTAGACGAAACAGTAAAAACAGACTGGCTAAAAAAATCTGCCCTCGAAGTCTCACTTACTACAAATTTCACTAACTGAAAGTACGAATGTATATGACTATAACGCTAGTTGATGTCTGAATCTCACAAAACTAGTTATTTGCCGTTTTTGTAAAATCTAATAAAGTTGTGACCAGATAATTAAATTCCTAAAAATTTGAATATTGCTGACCGTCAATATTAAGCTCAATTTTAGTATGATAATTAGTTTTTAAAGATGCCTTCTTTTATTCATTTAATTAGTTCTAAACTTTTAATTAACAAGTCTAAAATTTGAAATAGATTCGTGCCAGACAATCGTTGGTTACGTAATTTACTTCACAGTAAACCATAATTTAAGGCGCCTAACTCTCAGGGGGAAGGTGTTTTTGGAATCCGCAGGGAGCAATACGTGTATATAAACACGCACTTAAAAAATCACAATAATTCGCAATAATTCAAAAAACTGGTAAAGCCAAGTTGTAGAGCTCGTCAAACTACGTCGATCTGACTATTCAGAAATTCATTTGGGCCACCAGGGACCCCTAGAGAGCTGTTTGAAATCTTCAACCTACGCAAAAAAAAATACCGTCAATGTAATTTTTTCGAAAAGTTGATGGGGGTCAGCAATACTTGTTTTGACCTACGAGGCCTCCATATGCCTTAAATCGACGAAAAAACAAGTCGTGTGTTTATATAAACGCACTTCCCCCTGGGAATAAAAGGTATCATGAATTCGAAAATCATTTTCGCCAAAAAATCAAGAAATTTTGAACATTTCAAAAATTTGTCACAAAAAATTATCATAAAATGCAACTTATAGGATTCGTATTATAGCGAGCACTCGTAGTCAAATTTTAAATTTTCGTCAAGTTCATCGCGTTTTTCATGTTTAACGACAACAATTATGGTGCCGAAAGTTGCTTCATTGTATGCAGTGAACTTTTCGGTAATCAATTCAAAAAATCGTTGTCGAGTTGTATGTTTGCTTACAAATCTTACTGTGTGCTTTGTCGACAATGTTGTTTTAAAAGCTCATTTTGTTGTTTTTTCTCTGTTAGTAACAGGTTCTATATATCGTATATTTGGTGTTGCAAATGCATCCGACCATCGCCCATATGTGTTATGACAAAAGAGAAATAAAAATTATAACAAAAAAGCCAGATTAGTTATGTAAGAAACCGCAGTCCTTACCACTAAAAGAATTCTCATGTGTTGCCATCGCAATTTCTATAAGCCTTCAAGGTTGAATAAAGTTTACAAAGGGGGCATTTGGCTTCGCATGAACCTATGTTGTCAAATAAGGGACCTTATGTTGCAGTTTAACCGGTAATTTTAGAACTTTTTTGATCATTAACTCAGAATTACTAGACAATTGTAGGTTGGATAAAAAAAACTAATATCAAATTCGAAATCTTTGAGTTCAAATTACCCTACAACGAGGTGATAGTTTAGTATCTTTAATTTTCCAATTTTTCTTAATTTTCTAATTTTTTTAATTCAAAATTTTTGATCGAAACCAGAAATTACCGGTCAATTATTTATTGGCTTGACAAACTAATGCCGGATTAGAATTTCTTGACCCAAAATTACCCTATCACGCGGTGAAACCGGTAATTTTGAGTAACAAGAAAGTGCATGATAACGGCGAAGGTGGTGATTTGTTCCTTTTAGTTTGTCATTTTTTGAAAAAAAATGTGCCTCTTAGATCACTTATCTCAATACTTTTTGACGTGGTATATAATATTTTTAATCATATTTAAGTTGTTAGTCCGCAATTAGGTTTTAACTTTCTATAATATCAAAGTTCGCGGGGATTAATATAAAGTACGATTTTTGGCACTTTCTTATCAAGAAGATGAGAAGTTTTGTTTACTTAAACGGGCCACTCCTTTAATTTGATGATTCAAGGTGAAGAAACAACATATGAATGGAACGCCGCACAACGTGACAGCTAAATTTTAACGCCACTATGAATCTGCACTATGAATTTCATTATTTTTGTTTCCAGTGTATAAAGGTGAGAAGCATCACATGACAAAATTTTCGAGACCATAACTATTGCCTTAGAACCCCACGTGGCCGTTAACTTCATGAAAACTGGAATTTCAAACTTTAATACCGCCTACAGTGTTCAACCGATTGACTTCGTTTTTATTGCAAAATAATCCAAATAATAATACAATTTTTTTCCAAAGAGCTTTTTTTTAATAAATGGCCTTGAACTCGAGAAATCTCAAAAAAACTGAAAAAATACTGTTAATTTTTTAGTTGCTTGGAAATTTCGTTATGACAAATTGTTTCAAACAAATACACCACCTGCGCCGTTATCGGGTCACCCATTATGGGGTCAAAATTCTTCCTCAAAATGTTGACCCGATAACGGCGCAGGTGGTGTACAGTGAAAAAATTGAAAATATAGTGAATAATATTGCAAATTTTTCCTGGTACCCAAAACAGCGAACAAGTTTAATATAAACAGCACAATTTTTATTACAACTTCGATTGTTCAGTGTTTAACCCCTACGTGAGCAGGACAGTGAGGTTTTGAGTTTTTTACATTTATTTTTGATATCTTCAAAGTCTTCGCCGTCGTCGAATTGACCGTTAGAGTTCGTGTCGCAGAAAATTCTCCAAACTGGCTTTTTCTTTGTGCTGTTATCTATACAAGTAGCCGCCGCTCCTGATGGAAGTAAATTGTTAACTTGAGATTGGCATTTACAGTCCAAGCCCCCATCACCGCCGCCGTTGTCGCCGCCACAGTCAAGACCGCTGTTTCCTTTACTCACTTTTTTGCACTTTAATGGGTTCTCAATTTATTCTTGCCGTGCCTTTTTTATAAACCGTTTTCATAGCTTATTAAAAATTAAAAAAATTAAAACTAAAAAAAAGACAATTTAAGTATACTCGTTTTTAAAAATTAATCTAATAGTTAGAATTGTATTGAAAGCTCCATAGAAACGCTTGCTATTGTCGAGTCTGTCCGCCTACGCCCTACACAGTTATATCAGTTAACCAGATGCGCCGTTATGTTACAAAACCAAATAAAAAAAGTGTAACATAAGGGAAAATTGTAACATAACGGCGCAGTGCGTAGACGATTTCGCTGGAAAACGCCCAAAAATTAAAATTTGTAACATAACGGATCCTAGGGGCAAAATATTGAGCAATACGTGTTTTTTGTACACATTGTAACATAACGGAAAATAGTGATTACGTAACTCGAAAATATTGCGCAATATGTGTTTTTTGTACAAATTGTAACATAACGGTGTAGTGCGTGGGCGATAATGCTGGAAATTTTTTTGCAAAAAAATTGTAACTTAACGGGACGAACGGTAAAAAAGACCATCTCGTTGTGTTACACAAGAGAATTATTTAGAATATTGAAAGCATATTAAATACGGTATATGGTCCAGCTGCTGTATATAAAACTATATAAAAAATTTTACAGCTGAGGCATTCATTTTTAAATCATGATTGACGGATAAAAAACAAAAACTTAAATGAAAGAAATGACTTTTTAATTGGTAAATTTCGCGTCATCCGTCAGACATGCAAATGGCTAATTGATCTTTTTTATTTAAATCAAGCTGTGACATATTGTGGAATTTTGGTTACGTTGAATAATATTGGCGCCTCGAACCTAATTGTCCTCGTAGCAAAAAAAGAAGAAATTGTTATTTGTTTTTTGCGCGTTGCTATGGTAACGCGGCCAATCAAAATTGGCAGCGCGAGATTATTAGGTGTTACGCGGACAATGATTATGAAATATATCCGAGGTGTCTGGATTAATATTTTGAAAATTCAAAACCCGTGCCGCTTTCCGGTATATGTGATAGACTGTCCGGCGTTTGCGGTGTCAGCGGGACATGTGAACTCAATTTGGACATTTTTGCCGTTAACTGCCAAGCACTCGGCATCACATTCTGGGCAGTCTTTTGGCTTTTTATCGCAGTTGCAATCAAGACCGCCGTCTCCGCCGCCATTATCTTCCCCGCAGTCGATTTTACTTGTGCCAGATTTTATTTTTTTGCACTTTTTGTTCATTTTGAAGGAAATTGTTGACTCAGACTCGTCCTTAGAACCATTTCCATTTGCATCGCAAAATACAGTCCAATCTTCTTCATTATTTCCAGTTGCCGCTGAAATTATCAAAATTATTACATTGTATTTAAATTATTATTAACGGTATTATTAAAAATAATAATAAACTAATTATTGTTCATGATCGAGACATGTTGTTCATAAGTATAAAATCTTTCATATTTTCTTTGTCAGATATTTCGGTGGACCACAATCTCGCGCGCATTTTTGTCGAAAATTTTCATGTGACATCAGTCTTGCGCGCACTAATTTGCGCGCCGGATTTATAAATAAGCCGAAATGTCGCGCGCATTTTATTTTTGCGCGCGAAATTTTCCGTCCCACTTCAAGTTCACGCACATTTTNGCGTCACATTCCGGGCAGTCTTTTGGCTTTTTGTCGCAGTTGCAATCAAGACCGCCGTCTCCGCCGCCATTATCTTCCCCGCAGTCGATTTTACTTGTGCCCGATTTGATTTTTTTGCACTTTTTGTTCATTTTGAAGGAAATTGTTGACTCAGACTCGTCTTTAGAACCATTTCCATTTGCATCGCAAAATACAGTCCAATCTTCTTCATTATTTCCAGTTGCCGCTAAAATCATCAAAATTATTACCAAAATTATTATTAACAGTATTATTAAAATTACTAATAAACTAATTATTTTTCATAATCGAGACATAATGTTCATAAGTATAAAATGTTTCATATTACTATTTTACAGATTTTCTTTGTCAGACGTTTCGATGGACAACAATCTCGCGGGGATTTTGCGCGCAAAAAAATCATGTCACATCAATCTCGCGCGCATTAAAATACGCGAGATTGGTAAATAAGCCAAAATCTCACGCGCATTTTGTTTTAGCGCGCGATATTGTCTGTCCCACATCAAGTTCACGCACATTTTGCGCGCGAAATATTCTGTCCTACATCAATTTCGCGCGCATTTATTTTTTTCGCGCGAGGTTTTCCGTCCCCTATCAATCTCGCGGGAGATCTTCAGGAAATCTCATACTTATCATGAAAATGCGCGCGAGATTAAAGTAGGACGGCAAATCTCGCGCGCAAAACTGCGCGTGAGATTGATGTACTCCGATATTTCGTCTTAAAATTATTATAAAAAGTAAAAAGTCGGTTTGCGATGTTAGTTTTTATACGTATTTTTTAATTTTTAACTAATTCTCAATTTTTGATAATTTGTAGATTTTTGTTGATGTTTTGAAAAAGTAAATTTCCTTCCCAAGTCTTACCTGTGTCACAGCTGCCACCTAGTGCAAATTGAGTGCCAGAGTTTGTGTTGGTGACTTTTGATAAGACAGTATCTGTTTCACATTTGCAGGTTTCGGTTTCTAAAAGTTAAAAAATGCAAAAAAAATGTTGCCGGAAAAAAAGCGGCTGAAATGCTTGATGGTTGGATCAAAATCATCGCGTCAAAATTCAAATATCGAAAAGTGAGGCGATAATTAAATATGCTATATACGATAAATGCATCATGAAATTCATGAACATTTACAACTAATATATATGTGATATTTTTATATATTGTTGGGTCGAGTTGACCCTCATCATCCGGGGTTAGTTTTCGTTTGCTGTCCGCCAGTCGTACTGTAAACATCGATAAATTTATTTTGAAAACACAAATCCCGTTGACTGTTGAAATTAACCATTATTCCTCCAACGGTCCACAAAAATTTTCCAAATTTTGGCCATGAAACTCCATAAGTTATGGACCATAACCCATTTAGTCCAACGCATCCTTTCTGTCCATTTCTCGTTAACTTTGCGTATTTGTGACAAACATGAACTTGACCAAAATCATCAGAATTCTCCTCCAAGTTTTTTTTTATTTTTAGCTCTTTCTGTCTTTTCTTTGATTTTTTCGTTCCCTAATCCCCAGATATTTTTTTCTAGAATTCCAGGAAAAATTTTTCTTGTGCCTCATCTCGTTTTTCAAGCGTACCAAACTGGTCACCAAAAGATTCTAGAAATTTTATTCCTAAACGGAATTTTTGTGACATTTTTCTGGAATTATATTGATCGGAAATGAGTTGACATCTATTTTATAGCTAAATT
Organism: Oikopleura albicans; assembly: GCA_004367875.1. Taxonomy (NCBI): domain Eukaryota; kingdom Metazoa; phylum Chordata; class Appendicularia; order Copelata; family Oikopleuridae; genus Oikopleura; species Oikopleura albicans. The sequence goes on along the minus strand of SCLG01000324.1, from coordinate 142,709 downwards.
TTATGGCGAGAAATTGAGTGTTTATGAAAAATGAAAATGATTTGGTTATTCGGTGCTTGTTTTTTGGTGCAATTTGTTTTCTTTCTGCGTGTTAGAAATGATCTTCCCAAATCCCCTTTAGACGTTTATTGTTATCGGATTGTTTATTCGGTTGCATCCTATCGAAACGCAGCAGGTTATTGCATAATCACATGCATAATGAATTTTTTATTTTTCGACGCATATTTTTAACTAGATTTCTAGAAGAAAGAGTGACACGAAAGTTTTTGTAAAAATTTTCTGACCTCAATTTTTTAGAAAAATGCTGTTAGACATGTTGGCATATTTTCTCGAAAATATCGTCCATATTGGGGTCAACTGTCATAAAGTGTCCATTTTTCGACTGTTTTGGGGACACTTTTCCACAAAAAGCGTCCGTATTGGAAGAAAACGCCCTTATTGAGTGCCTCCGTATTGAGTGTAAGGACTGTACATAGGGTGCGCTGTTATGTTTGACAAAAAATAGTGAAACTATTGTCCAAATTTTGATGAACTCAATTTGTTTCTAATAATTTCGAGCAATTAGACTTTGTGAAAGGTGTTTATTTAATTGAAGATTGTTAACTAAGTTGAGTAGTGCGTAGGCGGAAGTGACGAAAAAATTTGTTACAGGGGAGTCGCCAAATAAGGTTCCTATCTCCAAATAAGGGTCGTAGTTGCCAAATATAGGTCTTTTTTCGGACAAAAAAATTATTGCGCCAAATAAGGGTCGATTGGACCTCAAATATGATTCGGTTTTTGGAAAAATGTCAAATACGGGTCGGTTTTTTGACAAAAAAATGCGGCAAATAAAGATCGGGTTTTCAAAACACGAAACAGACTCTTATTTGGCAATCCCCTGTAACTTACTTAGGTAGGCGGTGTACTTTGGCAAAATTGAGAAGCGTACTTGCAACTAGCCCAATTCAATTGTTTCGACAAAATAAACAGTTTACGCAACTCGGATTAGCAACGGTACAAAAAAACGTACAAATATCATTGTGATTTCGAAACAAAGAAACTGTTTACTTGAACGATATTGGTTTTGTCAGAATTACACTTTTAATTCAATGACACAATTTTACGGAAACGTCAATTTTTTATCCGAATGGCATGGTTTTTGTTGTTTTTAGCAAACGTTACTGTCGGCTGTTTTTGGCAAAATAAAATTTGCCCAGAGGTTTAAAATTTCATATACAGTCCATGTTTAGAGATAAATTTTACATCTTTTGGTGAAATGTTTTCAAAATAGGTTAAATTTACGCGTTGGTTGAAATTGCGTAGGCGTCGCCAAAAAATGGAAAATAGGGATTACGTAACTAGAAAAGATTTCGCAATACGAGTTATGAATGTAAAAACCAAGATAATGGAAAATAGTGATTATGGCATAGCAGCAATAGAATCAACGTTGTTTGAAAATGACATAATCAATTTATTGCAGTTTGCGTTGATTGCGTTGATAACAAGAAAATAAGTTATCATTATGTTGAAGCTAAAACATGAATTTTAGGGTTTTGAATGTGGCGAAGACGCAATTCCCGCTGGGTTAACGTGTACGTCAAAAGATAAAATTGTCGGCGGTCAGGGGGTTAAAAGAGGAAGGTGGCCTTGGATTGTTCGACTGAGGGTAGAAATCAATTCGATTGGGTATATTTGTGGGGGTACCATTGTACACGATCAGGGGGATTCAAAAAACAACAATAGAGAAAGTGCGGTCAGTCCCAATTGTACTTGCAAGTTGCAACCAGTCAAACTTTTTATGGAGAATAATTGTTTAATTTATTTAAATTATTTTTTCCGGTAACGACCAAATATTAATTATATTTTTGAATTCTTTCCTAAGTGGATTTTATCGGCAGCGCATTGTTTTGAGCGCGATGAAAATGCAACTATTCGAGTTCAAGTTCAGGTCGGTAACCTTCGAACAAACCGAAACGATCGAGGGGAATTTGAACTTATTGGTGAAGAAATAATTATGTCAGAAAATGCAGACGCGGTACTTGTCCGAATACCCTCCTTATCTAAAAACAAATCCGGAAAATGTCACGATTGCTACGATATTGTATGTCTTCCTCAAGGTTAATATATTTGCATTTTGGGGGTTAAAAGTATGAAACATAATAAAAGTTAAATATTATATACAGGGTGCGCCGTTAACCGGCCACTANCAATTTCATTTAAAAATGTCTCCAAAGTATTATCAAGGTGATAATCGAAGGCATTTTTCATGTTGGCCCGATTGTGGGTGAGCTGCTCTTGCTCACACTGTAATTGAATTTTCATTTTTTGAATTTTATGATTCAATTCAGTCTCAAAATCGTCTTTTAGGAAATCTGTCGTCGGTTTTAATCGCAAAAAATATTTTGACTGGGGTTTCAAGGTCGGGTCTGGGCCCGTGTAAAAATAGCTACTCGAGTCGGGTACCGATTTACTCGGATCAGAGCCCGGACCGGGTTTCCGAGTGCCGACCTCTGATTGGACTATAATTGAACTACTCGGATTTGGGCCATTGTCGGTACAAGACCCTATTCCTAAATTAGAGAAAAAAACATAATTTTCCGCAAAAATTATAAAGATACTTATTTTTAGCGTCTCGGGCAATTACCAATATTTTTTTTTAACGGAAATTTTACGTTTTTTTTAATAAGCAATTTTCTCAAAATATACTAATTTGGCTAATAATAATAATTTCCCGATTTTTTGCTTTTATAAAAATAGAAGTTTTTGGCCAATTAGTCCGTTGCTCAAATCATGTAAAAGACGTAGTTGTTTTCAGTCGATTTAATTTAATTTTTTCGGTCAAGTTCAACAAAAAATAACTTAAAATTGGGAATTTTTCCAAAGAAAATAACCCTTAATTTTCCCACGGCCTTTAATATATAGCATTTCTTCTTAAATTGTATTCTCTACGTAACCCCCTTAATATCGTTTTCCATTTGATTATAAAAACCGGCCTTTATAAATTTGCTCGGGCTCGTGATATCGCTCATTTTGTTTTTGGTGTTCGGGCACTTTCAAATAGTGTTTCTTGCAGTAATAAATAGTGATGCTGGGCGCACAGTGCGTGCATCTGTAACTAGCGGGAATGTCTTCGTTGAGGTATTGACAAATGGCACATCCATAAGGACTGAAGATTTGCTTCAACGTTCGATCTTCCAAAAGTGGCTGAAGCACATTTCCGTGCTCTGTTGAAACCATCTGAAAAAAAGTATTTTTTACTTACACTAAAATTTGTAATGTTTTTGGTGTTGGTGGCGCTACAGGCATTGGTAGTTGTAAGAAAAATTGCATTTGCAAAACGTGGATCCACCAAATTTTGGCTCTTAACTCCTACATACTAAAACATGCAACTATAGTCAAGTCAGTTTTTTAGATCTTGTCCTTATAACTAGGATGCGAACCGTACAAAACTGGTCATTGATCGTTCGGGAGGTGTCCAATTTTTTTTTTGGGTTGCTTAATCGATCTCACTGAAGATTTTGGTTATAAAATGGAAACCAACTTTTGAACCCCTAAGGGCCAAAATGGCCAGATGAAGAAAAAACCACTTCATCTGGCCATTTTGGCCCTTAAGGGTTAAAAAGTTAGTTTCAATTTTATAACAAAAATGTTCAGTGAAATCGATTAAGCAATCTAAAAAAATTTCACACCTCCCGAACGGTTAATCACCGGTTTTGTACGGTTCGCATCCTAGTTATAAGGACAAGATCTAAAAAACTGACTTAACTATAATTACATGTTGAAAACATGACTTGGGTTTATAACCAAAAAGGACACTGGTTAAAAAATCTTCGCCCAAAAAAAAAAATTAAAAAAAAATATGATTTATGTTGAAAAAAAAATGACTTGACCTTATTGTGGTCAAAATGTCTAACCTTATAACCAACAATGCATGTAGTTAAAAAGTCGCAACAAAGACGAGAAATTAGTGTTTTCAGTCGGTTGATTATTTTTACGAAAATTTCCGAATTTTTTTTTATTTATGAATATTTCGCACATGCCGGTTATAATTGTTGCCAGAATGCGTTTTATAATCACATAATTTACACTGATAACGATCAGGAATTTTTTCGTGATATGATTGTTCATGTGCCCGCCTGTCTTTTGACATATAGAAACTATGTTCACAAAATGCACATTTGAACAATCTAATATGAAAATGGGTATTCAGATGGACTTCAAAAGCAGCTTGATTCGCTGCACCATATGGACAGAAGAAACATTTTGTTAAATCATTATCGTGTATTTTTAGGTGAGCAATCAGCCTATATTCCAGTTCAAATCGTTTATTGCAAGAGCCACGGTCGCATACAAAGAGCCCTTGACTTGCTTTCCATGATCCTGAATGTGACGTGATATGCGCCTAAAAATCAATAAAATTATTACAGGTCGATTAACCTTATAATCAACCCCCATGTTACATGGGCCATGTATGTGAAAAAAGGCAAAAAGGTCTGTATTCATCCAGAAAAAATGACTTGACCTTATAACTAACCCCCCTGTACAGGCGACGTTGGTTATAAGGTTGATTTAGACAGGCTAAACTGTCTCATACAAATACACAAGGAAATATTATGGGGAATATTTATTGAGTACGTACTGACTCCAATAGAGTCGACTGGAGTATTTATACGGTAATTTCAACCTACGCTTATTGTAGGCTAATTATTCGCATCAGCAAAACTTGTTAGGTTTTGATTGGTACAAGTAATTATTTTGTGCTGACAGTAATAAAACATGAACTGCATTCTGGATATTCAACTTGATCAAGTTTCATACTAGAATAAAGCAGGGTCCCTCCCCTAAAGTTTGGTTTAGTATCTTCAACTAAGCCATAGGAGAGGGGAGATCTTGGTGTTCAGGACATTTATTTTCGTCATTGTATTTTTTAGTTGATATTTCAGTCGTCAGGAATACGAATGGGTGTGGATATTTTTTTTTGTTTTTCGGCGTCAGGTAGCAATTACCGGTATACGGCCGTTCTTCTTGTTCCCGTCGGCCGTATGGCAATTTTTCGGCATTCGCGAGCGAAAATAGAAAAAAAAAAGTTAGAAAATAGGTTTCTAAAAATTTAATGGAAGCTATGTGAAGTAGTTTTTTATGAACATATTAGACCATGTCGTTTTAACACCACACGCGTTTACACACACTTTAAATTATTCCTATTCTAATTTGTTAAAAATAGAAAAACATTTTATTTTCAGACTTAACATACATCATGAAGATTTAACTTGTCATTAACGTACAAATTAATGATAAAATGGCATAAAAATCTGAGCGATATCTCCCCCGAAATTTGGTTTTGTTTCACATGTGGTGATTTCATGTTGTCACACTAATCTCGTTACTTTATTTTGACGCAGAAACGTTTACTTACCGAAAAAGTGGTCATACATATGTGTTACCGGTCAACATACGTTTTACCGGATTTATATTTGCTACCGGTCAACATATGTGTTACTGGATCTTTATTTGTTACCGGCTTTACATTTGTAACTGGATTTATACTGATCACCGGATTTATTTCAACCACCGGATTTATTGAAAAAAAAAAACAGTAGAAACACTTCTCGAAAAATTAAAGATGTACTAACGGAGTCATGTCTGCAGTCAGAGTTCACTTTGTTATCAATGAAGAATTCACATCACTCAATTGTAAAAGCTTTTATAATTCAGTTTTTGTCCAAATAACTTAATCAAATCTTAATTTCACCAAAAAGGTAAAAAAATTGACATTTTCTAGTCTTGCACTAGCAAAACACCGGTAAATCAAAGATTTGAAAGTTTTAGCCATTATATCCACTCAATAAGTGAGAAACCGACAATTTAATTAACATGGCGCGAAAAACCGGTAGTTACCGGAACAGTACTTTTAAAGCTGATCACTGGGTTGAGCAATTAGCTACACTCAATGTCGGTCTACTGTTGAGAACTTGAGGACTAATTAATTGTGAAATTTTGTTAAAAATTTGACAATTTTTGATTACACAGGATTTTACCTGCCGGTTAACTGGGTATCCTGTGTATAAAAACGCGAATTGACGGCAAATTGTCGGTTTTCGTGTTAGACAATTATCAGATACAAAATTTTTAGTCACCTTTGACCTTAAAACCGTGAAAAACCGGTAGTTTTACCTGTTTTCTAATGAAAAACAGGAAATTACCGGTGAACTACCGGTTAAAATTCAAAAGCTTATTTTTCGAACTCGTCAGGTCAACTTGTTTCCTGAAAAATTCAATTAACACCTGATAAGACTGTTTAGAGTTAATTACTAGCAGATTCGTGTATCTGCCGGAGCCTTAGGGCATGACCCAAGGAACAGAACACCAGGGCCTAAGCAAACAACTGTACACACACGCCTTGTATTATATATTTTTTCTGTTTTTTTTTAACGTGATGCTTTATATTATAATGTATATTATTCGAGACAAAATCTCCGAGGTAAGTGAGAGAATACCCCTTTATAATTACAATAATTGTTCCCGTTTTTGTTTTCAAAACAATGAATAGTTCAGTAATAAAAACTTGAACGCATGCAATATATGTCTTTATATTGTCCAATATCTCCCGATTAAATTCTTAGTCACTTAAATGGACAAAAAAAAATACCGATTTTAAGTTTTTGTACTGAAGGTTTTGAGTTTGACGATAAAATAGTCAAAAATTGGTGCTAGGGACTAAGGCGCAAAAACATTTCAAAACTTTCGGAGGAAGTTTAAAACAATTTCCGGTCAGATTTCCATACTGGTTGTTGTCAACTTTTATACCGATTTTTGTTTATGGCAAAAAAAAATGCTGTATTAACTCCCTAACCAGTTATTTTGCCATTATTTTTATTTAAAATATGTTTCTGACACGTTTTAGACCGAAATATCGCAATTTCCCATTATCTTAACAAACACATTATCCCGTTATCTTAACAAAATTGAATTTTACACGATCACAATTGTTCAGACAACTGGTTAGGTTATATTTATTATAAAAAAAATATCGCTAAAATATCGTTTTTCGGGTGAGACAATAAATTGTTTTCGGCTAAAACACCAAACTTTTTTTTTTTTTTGTCGGTTAAACCAATTTTTGTTTGAAAAACCGGTGTTTTTGAATCTTATCAGGTCTTAGCAATTTGGGCACTTTTACTGCGTTTCAAGTTATCTATTATTATTGTTTTGTCAAAACAAAAACAAGTTAGGGACTGTCTACATAATTTTATACGTTTTTAGATAACTAATATGTAGAATAAAAAACTGAGAGCTAACGCCGCTAAAAAGACTTCCGCCGCCGCCGCCGCCGGATCCGAGGGCATTCATTCCGCCGCCAGCACGAAAATGACACCCGTCAGGCCGCCGACACGGCGAACAGCACCGGGAGCGATGCACGTCAGGCTGCCGGCACGGCGCGCGCCGTCGGGGATGATGCCCGCTCGGCCGCTGTGCCGGCGAATGCCGTCGGAGATGATACCCAATCGACCGCCGGCTCAGCGCGCGCCGTCGGGGACGATGCCCGTTCGGCCGTTGTGCCGGCGAATGCCGTTGGAGACGACGCCCAGTCGAGCGCCGGCTTAGCGCGCGCCGTCGGGGACGATGCCCGTTCGGCCGTTGTGCCGGCGAATGCCGTCGGGGACGACGCCCAGTCGAGCGCCGGCTCAGCGCGCGCCGTCGGGGACGATGCCCGTTCGGCCGTTAAGCCGGCGAATGCCACGGTTGGAGCTGCACCCGCTGACAGCCGGTCAGGCCGTCAGACAGACGCCGTGATGGATGCCGGGTCCGATGCCCGATCCGGTGACCCAGTTACATCGTAAGTTCTAGGTTTCGGGTCGCTTTTTTCCCACTACTTTTAAATTTGGTCGGGCATTTAAAGCTCTCAGCCTCCTCCTTTATCCGGTCCTTGTACAGGGCGTCTTGGTGCAGCCTCGACAATACCGCCGGGGAGGTATTCGGCCACTGCGCTAGGTTGTTAGTTAGGAGTATTGCCCGGATATTCTCATTTGCCCGACGGCCCTTCTTATAATTTATTATACATATACTTTTTTTCTTTTTCGAAGGTGGATTAAGCGCCCCGTTTGGTCGGTTAGTGGTACACCTTCTATAAGGTGGCTGTTACCGGCCCTAAAAGGAAAAATGAGTTCAGTATTAAGGAATGGGGCTTCTTTTTAATTCGGTATGGGCGCGGAAAATTCTCGATCCCGGTACTCGTTCAGGTATTCACAGGCCAGATGTTTTGGTCGACTAATCCGTCTTTGGCAGATAACTAAGTAGGGCGTGGGTGGAAGCCTCTAAACTTATGCGACCGCAAAAAGAAGCACGACGCGTATTAGTGTGGCAAAGCCAAACTCCCAAAAAAAAATTCATCGGCTTTTACTTTGTCAGAAAAAAAAACTATTTTTACCAACTGATGTCATTATTTCGTAACAACAGCCACAATTGCCAAAAAATATCACGAAAGATAGTTAAAGGGCCATAAAAGCGCCATCAAAAGCAAAAGGAACGAAAAATTTACGTTAAACATAACAATTTGTGTCAATTTGAATTTTATTTTGATTCTTATATCTGTGCCTTAACACGGTATATCAAAATTCAGGTACCCAGATTTTCAGCCAAAAGCGCACGTTTTACTATCTTGAAAAGTACTGCTTAACAGCCATTTATATGTATTTATATGCATTAAACTTTTCGGTTTTTGTTCTGTTCTTCTTTGAATTTTAATTAGTCAGAAATTTTTATTAGCCAAAAAAAATTATGTATCTAAACAAAAGCAAATTGAGACCTTATTACAAAACGTGTAGAGCTGCCTAAGCAAATTTTAGCCCAAAATAAGACCGTATCACTAATTTACCCGGAAAAATTGACATTTTCTGTGATCTAAACTTTCTGTCACGAAAACGCAAATTAACAGCGAAATTTGTTAACAAAAATGCACGTGAAAACACGAAACAAAGCACACCATTTCACAAAAAACGCTACTAAAAGCAAAATTACGGAAAGCCCGAATATTTTAAAAAATGCAGAAATTTTCGATTAGGACCAAAATTTTTTTTTTAACAAAAATGCACATCTAGAGGGACATGCACAAAAATAAATCCTTCACTGAGCTCTGATCTTATTCGTGAAACTGTGTCAAATGTTTTTTTTTATGATTTTTGGCGCCGACTGAAAAAACGAAAGTTACAGGCTTTCTTATATTTATTTAGATAGTTAGATATGGTCAATTTTACATATAAAAATATGTAAAGAAATCTTAAAATTAGTTATGGGTTGTAGAGGGGGTGTGCGTATTAAGGGTCGGTTAACGATTTTTGAAAAACGACCCTTATTAAGCACACTGGCCCTTATAACGCACACCCAGCAATGGGTGAGTTTAGGGTTGTAACCTGAAGTAATTGTGATTTTTGCGGTTTTATGTACAATTTTATCAGTTTTTAAAAGTTAAATTTGTTTAAAATACAATTTAAACTTATTATATACATCAACGGACCAAAAGCTAGTAAAAAATGCCCATGTCAAACAATGTTAAATGAGCGACCCTTATTCAAAGCAATAATATTGCTCTCGAAAAAAATCGACCCTTATTTAGCACTACCGACCCTTATTTAGCACAAGCGACCCTTATTTAGCAGGCCCTTATTTAGCACCTCTTCTGTAACTAGAATCGAAAATTAAGTTACAAAAATTAAACTTCACCGTAATAGGTTTATCAATATTATGTCAAGACCCGATTGAGGTTAACTGATCGATTTCCAAAAATTAGCGAAGTAAATTAAAACAGTGCCGTTTGCAACTGTCTGGGGTACAGCAGTTAACCATTCAATTTTTAAACAATTGGCCCTTGGAACTAAAGAAATGCTATTTCAAAAGAAAATTGCTATTTCGAATGCAAAATGTTGTTTAAACGCTAATTGTTATTTCAAATGAGCACATGACTTAAAACCCTAAAAATAAATCAAAAGGTGTCATACGGCGTGGCATTTGACAAAACCATAAAAAGTCGTTGTTTCGCTTAACGATGATCAATTTTTTGAGAAAAATAGTAATGCCTCAACTACTTGAGGACGTTGATTTTAATGGTAAATCGTTTTGACGTTATTGTTTATTCGTTCAGATTTTTGATCAATTAGTCACCCAGCGGTAACCCCCCTAAAAACAAAATAAAAATAAGTATTGTCCTAGTAGGTGGTTATTCTACAGCGAAAATTGTTTCGCGAAAATACTAACAATTTTTTGCCAAAATATGTAGCAACAATTCAAAAAAAAACAATTCTAGAATTCCGCAATTTTTCACAATCAGATTTGTGTAGGGAAGCCGGTGGTTAGATACCAAAAAAAACATCCGTACATTACTAATCATACGCTAATTGTAATATCTTTAATACAACTAAGAGGGTGCTAGTTGCCTAGATTGTGCTCCAAAACTTGTAAACTACACATTAAATCACAATATAAAAACAATTTTGGTAACCCCGTTCGAAAATCGATGTTAGGTATCAATACATGTAGATTTTCATTCCTTTAACATTCAAGGGGCGCGTCTTTATAACCAGTCTCTGATAATAAACTGCTTTGCTGTCATTTTTGGCCACACATATAATGGAATAACATAGTGTTTTGTCACAATAGCTATTTGAAACTTAGGTTTTGACAACTTATTTTACCGTGGTATGTTCTAGCGCAACCTACGCTTTAACTTCGTTTTTTAAAGCAAGATAGATCAAGTTATGGTCAATTGGTGTCAGAAGTTACAAATAAAATCCATCAAATTTTTAAGTTCTCACACATAATGTCACTTAAAGCGACATTAACTGGATATAAATAGTTGTAACGCAACGTAATTAGGTATTTACCAATAAATGGGACTTTTTGGAAGAATACTACAATGGGTATCCCATTTTATACTACAGTATGAAGTCAACCCATTGTTTTCTTTATCCTCCATTTTTTTTATAAATAGAACCGGAACTTATAAATTATGGGTCTTCATGGGACTATTTTACGTTAACCCACTACCTGGGAATTTGTTCCCTAATTATGCCGGTAGTCGGGTGAGTTATCGGCCGATTCCCAGTCCACGACTATTTTTACCTTTAGCGACTTGTTATCTTCCCTGATACCAGAGAACGAAAAATTATGTCTTGATACAAAAAAACATATTCCCAAACAAACAAATATTGGTAACTAAGACCTATTTATAGCTTTGAGTAATTGTGAAAAACAAAGTGAATCTGCTGCTACTTCGTTAAAGATGTGTCTTCCAAACCTTATGTTTAAATATAAAAAGGCCGTAAGCACTTTCAGACATTTTTCAGATACATATAGCGGTACCAGTCGTTTTTGTTACCCTGCCTTTTAAGGTTGCTTTTTGCACTTGTTTTGTATTTGCGTTTGTACGTATGGTTTGGACCCGTTTAAGGGGAAAACTAACCGTCAAACGGACCCGTTTCGCATTAACTATACAAATTTTTATAGTTTGATGTACTACTATTTCATACACAGAATTTGTACAAGCAATTGATACAAAATCTTCGTGCAGCCTTTTAAACCAAAATTGGGTGTTAACGTATTCATTCTAGTTATTTTTAACCAGTCACAGCAAACTAGGAAAACAAAGTATTTCGATTTTTATGTCGCAATCTTATCGATAATACTAGCTCTCACATCTATTCCTGACGTGTTTCAAAAAAGCTTTAGGTTAAATCGACCCTAGACACTGGACTTTAAAACGGCTATTCTAGAATGAAGCTAACAAATGGAATTTATTAAATATGTAGTAGTAAAACCGATATCTAATACGACTAGTAATTTATTTCACATTCAGGCGTGTTTAATCAATCAACCCAATTTTGCGAATCGTACTTTTTGTCTAGACATGGTTGTCAGATGTAGCCCTGCAGGTTTGCTACTCCCTAACTACTCTTAACTGTCTTTTGGCTAGTCCCTTAAGCTTGCAAGAAGTCATGAATTTCCGGCTTAATGTGCTGGAACTAATAGAAACAGTAAAAAATATTTTATCCCATTTTTTATATATTTAAGACGTATTCCCAAATTTTGGTTACATGGTTCGTGTTCAGTTTTGTTCCAAAGTTTCGTGCTTATCCAGTAAATAAATGCTTTCCGGTAAATAAAGGTTTTGCAAAAGTTCTGTAAATAAATATCCGATATACATCCTGTTTGAAATGACTTTACGTCAACGACCATCGTGAAATTTGATCTCCAAACCAATTTTGCCAGCCCAATTTCGTTTTTTCTTTATTATTAACTATATTATGGCATTGTATAAACCAATTAATTATAAAAAAGAGCCTTTCAAAGAAAAAGGATAAAATAAAAGCTGAAATTTTGTAAGAATATTTTGAACTGATAAGTATGTTGACAAATAAACGTCGACTTTCAATGTTAGTAGAGTTCACGAACAAAAAATAACTAATTTGCCACCAAAAGTTAGTCGACAGAATGAAATTTCGTCTAAAAATTATTATTTTATAATTGTCATTCTATCAACATAAATTTCTCAAAATGATTTATCGCCTCCAAATGCAGAAAAATCTAAGTTTTTAGTAATTATTTTTTTTTAATTATATTTTTATTGAGCTTTTTATACTTTTTTTGGTGCTCTCGTAAAAGCATTTTTTTCACCAAATTTTTATATTTAAAAAATGATATACAAAGTAAACTAGTAAACGAGTCGAGTGATCAATCATTAGGGTTCCACTACTTTTATAATTTACTCCCCGTATTCATCTCCGTATTCGTCATAATCATCTGAGTCTTCGTTTTCCTTCTCACCCACATCTTCGTCACTGTACACCTGTTGGTTAGTTCTGTTTGATAGGTACCTTTCATATTCATCTAAAAGGTCTTCTTCTGAGTCTTCTTCGTATTCTTGATCATCTTCATATTCATCTTGATACACCTGTTCGGTGGTCCTGTTCGCTAAGTACTTTTCATATTCATCTAAAACGTCATCTTCTGAGGCGTCATATTCGTTATATTCGTCTCCAGATACTTCTTCATAATCATCTTCATATTCGTCATTGTTCATCTGTTCGTGAGTTCTATTTGATAAGTACCTCTCATACTCACCTAGAAGGTCATTATCTTCATCTTCGTCTTGATCGGTGTTCTCATCATATTGTTCCATGATAAACGATTGAATATTTGCCTCTTGCTGAGACCTAGCTCGTCGATCATCCAAAAAGCTTTTCAAAGTTGTCAGCATGCTATCAGTTGTCACATTTACTGTGTTCCAAAAATGATTGTCAAAAAATGTTTGCAATTTTTTGTCAAAGCGGAACGCTTTGTGCATATAATTGATTAACATCATATGACGGTTTTTGTTTGAAATGAGAAGATTTTCGAGTTTATTTTCCGTTTTTTCCACAAACAATTCTATGGATTCGTACGCGTCATCAAAATTTTTATTTTCAAGTTCTTGCAATGCTGCATCTGGGTCATATTGCATTTCCAGAAGCGCCTTGTAAAACGTTTTGAAATTATTCATGACGGGTCTCAATTGACTTAATTGAGTCAAATCGCCTTCAACAAGACGATGTTTGATCAAGTTTAGATAGATTTGTCTCATGACGTCAGTCAAACTCGTTACGTCGTCCACGCGTTCACTGAAGGCCACGTATAGCTTGTATTCTTCTTCTATACGCATAGCATATTCCATAAATGATTCATTATCGAGAGGTTGCGTCACTTTGAATACCATGTCGGTTTCAGGATTAACTAACCCAAAAGTTCTTATGTGTATATTTGCTGGAACCGACATTACAATCCCGTTATTGAATTGTATTTGTTGATTTAGTGAAAATCTTCGCGAGTTAGCTGTCAATCCAATTATCGCTTTTGCTGCTTCTCCCCAACGTATTCTTAAATCTGTCTTTGTATATCGGTATCCCAAAACAAAAAAGTTAGTATCAAGACTTAGCGGCCTATTTCAATAACCAAATTAAGGTTCAGATGAGCTCATACGTTGAGGATAAATATTTCGATAAAGGTAAAACTGTCTTATTTTTCATGCGCTCGGTTTGGACCCTATTCATGAAAAATAGGACTCTAAAGATTTCCGCGATGTTAAAAATGCTACAAAATGTTCTTCCATACGGATCGAAAGCGTCTTTTTCCAAATTTTGCTAATTAGGATTTATGTGTGTTATATATCAGACTACCCGCCCAAAAAAATTATGTTAGAAACTTCAAATTTTTACATTTAACAATTAAATGCGGCTACGAAAATTAATTTATTTTATTTTTGGTATCCAAATTTGGTTTTGCATTAAAACATGCATAACAATCATGTAAATTTATAATTTTTCTAGATACTTAAATCTCTGATAATTTGTAACATTTTAAGTGCGTGAATGTTAAGTCTTCATGGTCGTTATATGTTCTGTCCCAAAACTAAGCTAGTTGAAAAGTAAAACATTGGGAAAAAGGGGAAGTACGATTTTAATTTTAAATCTCCTCATATCATACAAAAATAAACTTATATGTCTTGCCATTAAAATCTTAAACTTACCCTTGACGGTGCTCAGAATGTTCCACTTAAAAAATACAATTTCGAAAATTTCCTTCAATCTCTGGTCTTATTTGCAGGGTAGGACCTCCATTGATTTAGACAGGCTAAACTGTCTCATACAAATACACAAGGAAATATTATGGGGAATATTTATTGAGTACGTACTGACTCCAATAGAGTCGACTGGAGTATTTATACGGTAATTTCAACCTACGCTTATTGTAGGCTAATTATTCGCATCAGCAAAACTTGTTAGGTTTTGATTGGTACAAGTAATTATTTTGTGCTGACAGTAATAAAACATGAACTGCATTCTGGATATTCAACTTGATCAAGTTTCATACTAGAATAAAGCAAGGTCAAGGTCTAAAAACTGTTTTTAAGGTCAAATTAAATTGTACAGGGGTTGGTTATAAAGTCAAAATATAAAAAACTGACTTGACCTTACAACCATCTGAAAAAAGTTTTCACCATAAGCCTGGGAAAAAGTTAAAAATACATGATTTTATAGAAAAAAAAGTGTAAATAAATATGATTTCTATCAAAAATAAATGTGCGACCCGGTCTTCCTCCAAAAAAAAAAAGTTGAAAAAAACATTATTTTAAAGATTTTTTCCCAAAAAGCATGCTTTCCAAAAAACTGACTTGACTTTATACCGTTCCAAATGGTTGAGCTTATAACCATCCCCCTGTATACATTTGTGAAAGCCATATCATATCATATAACCAGACCCCTATACAGTTGATCACCAAACGAGTTGACACCTAACGAGTTGACAAAGTCAAACGAGTTGACAGTTTTTGGGCGTTTTTTCGGCAAAAATAGGCAAAAAAGGGGCAAAAGTGACCTAACGAGTTGACAAAGTCAAACGAGTTGACAGTTTTTGACGAAAAAATCGGAAACGAAAGTGTCAACTCGTTTGGTGATCAACTGTATAACCCAGACGTTAAGATTCATCGAGGCCCACAAATAAAAATGGTAAAATGCCATGTTTTTGTTCAAATGACAATAAGACCAGAGAACTGCAAAAAAAAAACTATATGGGCAAAATATCAGACCTTAAAGCCAACCCCTATTATAGTTTTTAGTTTTACCTTGAACGATTGTGAATTATATGCTTCAAATTTGCAGTAATTGTAGGTGCAGGGGAATCGTCCCCATTGGTGAACAGTAATACAGTGATCTGTCAAGCATTCTACATCCATAGTAGTGTGAAAACCGCAATTTCTTAATTATCATTTTATATATTGGTCGTAATATAAATTTTTGGTTTGTCAAGGCGAAACTCACGAGACCTTAAATTATACCACCTAACTGCTTAAAGTAACACCAAAATGAACAAAAAATTGTTACTGGTAGGTGGTCTATAAAAAAACGACGGAGTAGGTAAAATGTTTATACAGGGCGCTGCCAAATATAGTATCATCTTTGCCAAATAAGGGTCGTTTTTTTCGAAAAAAATATTCCTACTCCAAATAAGGGTCGCTCACTTTAGATTGTTTAATATATACAGTATAATAGTCGGCTTTTCAAAACACAAATACGAGCCTTATTAGGCAACCCCTTGTAGAATTTCTTTTTAGAAAATATATTTAATTCAATTCAATTCTTCATTCAAAAAAAAACGTAAAAAGACATGATTTTTAAAAAATTTCCGAAAAAACATGATATTCAAAAAAAACTGACTTGACCTTAGTGCAAAAAAACTGACTTGACCTTATAACGGCACAAATGGCTGACCTTATAACCAACCCCCCTGTACTCACTTCACTGTACAGTAAATTTTTCGGTCACTTTTAACATAACGCCATTCTTCTCTCCTACTGTACAATTTTTCTGCATTTTTTCGGTCTAATCCAAGCTCGTCCAAAAGATTCAAAAAGCTCTCTGATACCGTATCCTCCTTATCCTTTTTCGTTATTCTCGGTTTTTTGATGGGTAAGTGAAGAATCGGGGCTTCCTCCATTGTTGAAATTCTTTTTTTCAATCCGACATTTTTTGTGGGCATGTTAAACGTGAATCCCAAACCGGGCACAGATGTCGAAATTTTCGACGACTTGAATAATTTCGACAAATTCATTTTAGCGTCGCCAGTTGTTAACTTATCCAATCGGCGGACAGTTTCGTTAAATCCTTCATTTTTACAATATTGCTGTATTGACAACAATAAATCATTATTCATTCTAAAAAATATTGGGTTACCCTACTTGAAAATTAAGGCACAAATCATGTTGGCCAGGACAATAAGGAATAATTAGTACGTATCAGTGAAGGAAATAATTATGTTAACCCCCAGGGAACACTACGTTCAAACAGGCTTATTTTTCTTCAGTAGTAAATTTATCGAACGAATGCCATGAGGGTTAAATTACGAAATTACAGAGAACATGGTTATAATTTGTAGACACAACATCAGGACAGCAGTTTAACCTCCGAGGCACCAACTGGCACAAGTAAGTTTTTTTAATATTGACGTTCTAGAACAAATTCAACCTTGATCGAATTGGTGTCGTGGGAGTTAAAAATTGCAGCTAACTTTAATTTGAACTAATTGAACCGGTGTCAAAACTAACCGTTTCAAATTACCGGTAATTTTGCGGTAAACTGAACCCCTAGGTAAAAGACCCAGTTTCGTGTGCAGGGGTCATTTTAAAGAATGGCACCAAGAAGTGTTAAATTACACACGTGGTTAAACAATTGAGATGCGCCAAATGGCACACTCGGAAAAAATTCATTTTTGCCAAGGGCGAGTAAGCTCTTTATCGCCACCCCATTTGGCACGTTTTCCGTTGAGTGGAGTTTTCATGAACCGGTCGGACGAGATGTACGCCTTAATTTTTGGAAGGTCAGCAAATCGGGCCTTGAACGCCTTCAAATTTTCGAGACCCTCAAAAACGGTTTCATCAAACAACTCAATATGATCTAGCCACTCCCAGAGCGAGAAATCAACGTAGGTAATTTTTTCACCGGCGACAAATTTCACATTTGCAAGAAACCGGTCAAACTGTTTCAACATCGGTTTCAACTGGTTGTCGCAAAAAGCTTCCTTTTCGTTCATATTGCCCCCGTAGAAAAATCGACCACACATTGAGCGGGCGTCGGCCAGTTGGTCAGTTGCCAAATCAACTCGACAGGCCTCCGTTTCGGTCAAATTGTCTCCGACCTTGAATTTTCGCGCAATGTACTGAAAATTCAAAATATTATTTTTTTCTTAAATAAGGGTCCTCCAAATTTTTTAGATTTTTTTTTATCTCCGAAGGACATGCATTTGCCTACAGGGGGGTTGGTTATAAGGTCAAAGTCTAAAAAACTGACTTGACCTGATAATCAACCTGAAATTTTCGACAATAAGACCTTAGTACTGGGAAAAAGTTCAAAAAGACATGATTTTATAGAATAAATGTGCCAGCGAGGGGGAAGTCTTCACCCAAAAAAGTTAAAAAAAGACATGATTTCCATGGAAACAAAACCGACTTGAACTTAGTGGAAAAAACTGACTTGACCTTATAACGGCACAAATGGCTTACCTTATAACCAACCCCCTGTATACTATAGTATGAAACATGTCTGAAGAGGTTCAAGATTTTAACTTATAAACAAAAATTGCAAGATAACTGCGCAGTGCGTAGGCGATCATGCGCAATAAATTACACTTTTGCAACATAACTGCAGAAGTGGTGTACAATAAGACATGTTTAATTATCATAGGATTTTAAAACCATGCCTAAAAACCTACGGGTTTATAAGGTTTTTTGTGAAGCGCTAGCGCTCTACCGCCCCGGCGTATTTTTATATATGGAAAAACTAGTAAAAAAACCTTCAAAATGGTCGTCGACTGAGAAAGGTGCACATCCCCATCGACCAAAAACGGCAAATTTGGAAAATCGAATTTATTTTGATGATCTTCGGACTCTTTGACGGAAAGCCACTCGGAGCGATCCCAACTACCGTCTTCTTTTTGATAATGATCAAACTGCGTATCCTTCCAGTCGGCACCGGTGTATTCCAAAAGAAGCTTAATATGGCCGGCAAGACCACGCAATTTCCAATAACCAAGCTCAATAGGCATTTTTCAATCTAAACGGTTCAAATTTGATAATATTTCTCACATATTATTAAACATTTTTATATAAAAATAAATTGGAATGTTTCGCACGACGGTGTTCTCCGTTTTCATGTTTATCCGTTATACGAATTCGTTTGTAGTTGAAATTTTCAACTTGAAAAACGGAGAAAATTAACATTTGTTTGTTTACAAACAAAAAAAAAATCGAATATTATTTTTTGTTTGTTTGTTAATTTTCTGCGTTTTACAACTACAAACAAATTCGTAAAACGGATAAACATGAAAACGGAGAAAACGGTCGTGCAAAAAATTACAAATGTAATTTGTAAAATTTTCACAATTTTATGGTTTCTCCATTTTCTCAGTTATTAGCCATATCATTGAAATTATTTTGTGTTGAACTTTATTTTGGATGTATATATCTATGATATATAATATATCCATATGGTCCATATCATATGGATATATTCGATAACAACACCACCTAACCAGTTATCTTAACTGTTTTGCTGAAAAAGTGTTAAGATAATTAAATTTTGTAAAGATAATTGGGTAGGGCATTTGGTAAGATAATTGGAAATCGCGATCGTATCTACATTTTGTGTGATTCAAGTGTTAAAATAACCTTATTTTGTTAAGATAACTGGTTAGGGGATTATTTTACTCATAAGCACATCCATGCCTTTGTTCGGCGGAATTTTCATAATTTTTTACTTTTTTTGCAGAATATCGAAAAAACAAATATAATTCCAATTAAATCACGTACATGTAGAATAAATATTATTATTTTAGCATCAATTAAATTGCAGAAATGAAGAATTTTACTTTTTTCGGTTTATTTGATCATGATCTTCGAGAATTTGCCTTAGGGCATTATTAATATGTTTCCACCGGTCACCGCCAAGTTGAATGCCGCCGTACCATCTCGTTACGATAACGGCAATATTCATAGCTCCCGTAATATCCACCAAGTGCATCATTCGACTCGCTACAAAAATAAACACATAAATAAAAACACACACAAAATAAAGAACCGTTGAAAAATATTTGAAATTCATCCAGAAATATTGCTCTTGAAAAATTAAATACACCAGGTGCGCCGTTATGTTACAAAACCAAATCTAAAAAAAGTGTATCATAACGGAAAATTGTAACATAACGGCGCAATGCGTAGGCGAATTAGCTAGAAAACGCCAAAAAATGAAAAATTGTAACATAACGGATCGTACGGCAAGGTTATAGAACAAAATTGTAACGTAACGGCGTAGTGCGTAGGCAAAAACGTCAGAAAATTGTAACATAACGGATCCTACAGCAACGCTCTAGAACAAAATTGTAACATAACGGCGTAGTGCGTAGGCAAAAACGCCAGAAATTTTTTTGCTAAAAAATTGTAACATAACGGGACGAACGGGAAAAATTGTAACATAACGGCGCACCTGGTGTAATTATAGTTGGTGTGGTAACGAGTTGACATGTATCAATTGGACAGTTCGGAACGAAGTGACACTTTTTCCGAGATTTTTGGGCAAAAGTGACTTAACGAAGTGACAGCTGGGATTCCAAACATTGGACCGAGTTGACAGTTTTTGACGAAAAAATCGGAAACGAAAGTGCCAACTCGTTACCACAGAGGGGGCAGTAACACGAACGCAGTAACTCGAACGCTAGCAGTAACTCGTTCGACTTCCTGCGTTCGTGTTACTGCCCCACCTTACCACACCCACTTTATTATAAAAGTTTTTCAAAAATTGGTACAGTAGTTTTACAGAGATATCAGCTAATCACCACCCCTGTATAAAATTTTTAACTCGGACATTTTAAAAATTAAATCTAAATGCCAACTGGATTACGCACTAAAATTAACAAAACTAACTGTTTAATTTTTAACAAATTTCCGAAACTTATGAGAAGGATCCTTAAACTCACCGGCACCATGTTCGCCGTCTTCATCTGCATTAGTCTTCACAATGTCTTTTTCGTTGACCTTATAAACAAACATGTTGTGCGTGGCAGCGGCAATTTTTCGGTTTTCGAGCAGTTTTCGTCGAAAACGTTCGGCATCTGATGCGGAAAATATTTTCGCATAAAACGCTTGAAATGTCGATTTTCTGTCTATGATTGGTTCTCCTTGAAATATTTCAATGTCATCGTTGTACTCCGCTATGTCCGATTTGATAGGCGATTAAAAGTTTCAGAATATTCTGCGATTTTTTTACATTTGTTTTAACAAAAATGACCAAATTGGAATTTTATGATGGGAGTAATAAACTTAACTTTAAAAATATGTTTAAACCCGTCCGTTTAACCTATATATTATATAGTACATAAAAAAACTTAAAATCTGTCTTTTCATTTTTGGCGAAAATAACATAACCCCTGCGCAGTTATCGGGCATTTTTTTTTTCGTCAAAAACTTTTCGCAGTTGTCGGCAACCCTTCGCAGTTGTCGGCAACCCTACGCAGTTATCGGGCAGTTTTTTGTTGCGAAACCCGCCCGNTGAGTATCTTTGGCGGGATTTCGGACGCTTTTTTAGGAGCAACACAATTTGCACTTTTAAAAGCACTGTTAATCTCATTTATATTCCTCTACGACACCGCACAAAAAGTTTCACATTAAAATAATCACGATTTATAACTGAAAAATGATGCAAATCTCAAAATTTCGGAAAAAATCACTTGTGTCACCTCACGCAAAAACGTCCAAAAACGCTCCTGATAAAAAATTATACTTTTTTTCTGTTCTGAGTCAGTCAAGCACATTCTTGGCTAGACCACTGCCTGTATTAAAAAAAATCATAGGTCTTATTTTAATACATTAATTATCACCTTTAAAATAATTTAGGCTTAAAAATCAACAAAAACCAACAAAAAATGAAATTTTTTTTATAAATTTTAAGATTTAGATTTTCTAATACAGGCCGGCCTATGGAGTCGACATTCCTCTTTCCGAACATGTAAAGTAAAATTTCATAAGTTTAGTCTGGGCGTTATTCGAGCTCAAATGGATTAAAATAATGGCCTACTTTCACGCGCCGTGGGGGGCATATGCGTTGAGGAATGATTTTAATTATTTTTTCATATTGTCTGTTGAACATTTCGGAATTGGCAAGCCTCGTTTGAAATTACTTGGGCTATTGTTTGAAGAGAAAAGAGTTCCTTTCTAAGTCCTAATTTTCCAGAATTTTGGGTATGGCGCATCCTTAAGTATATTTGACCGATATTTTGGGCAAAAAATTGGCCTTCATCAAAAATCGTAAAAAGACATGCTTTTGATTTGACTTTAGTCTCAAAAAGACCATAAGACCTAAATGTAAAAAAATACGCCCTTATTATGGAGGGATACACTTTTTTAACACGGAATTTTTTTAACACGTTTATTTTAACACAGAACTTTTTAACACGGAAAATTACGAGATTTATTTTTAACACGGATGTTTTTAACACGCAAACCTTATAAGATTTATTTTCTAACACGATATTAAGAAAAACTTGTTAGAAAAAATCCGTGTTAAAAAAGTTTCTCCCTATTATCGACCAAATCTCAGACCTTATAACTAACCCCTATACTTATGTTTCCCACAATATTCTGAAACCTACCGTTGGTTCCTCAATAACTTCCGGTTTTCCATTAACGATAAAATCGCTAAGGGCCTCCCGTAACATTTCGGCCCAGGCGAAAATTACGGGTTCTCCAGGCTCAAACGCCGCCAACATTTCATCTCGAAGGTTTGCCTTTTGGCCTCGAGAGAGAAAAAAGGCTTGGAGGGTTAAAACCGGACATGAAGTCGGATAATCACTCTGAAGTTCAACCCTAAGAGAGGCCGACTCCCCACCATCAGAAAAGGGAATCTCAATGCACTTTTCACTTATGATAACAATATCCTCGTAAATACTCTGAAGCGCTGTTAACTCATCGGACCATTCATCACTCATTAAGATAACTCAGACGTGCTTTCTTTCTAAATTGAAGGCAAAAATTAGAAATGTCAGAATTTTCCCGGACGTTAAATACACCAACTAACCAGTTATCGTAACAACTGTTTTTTTTTCTGAAAAAGTGTTAAGTTAATTGGGTAGCGCATTTGATAAGATAACTGCACATTCCGATACGTTTTTGTCCAAAAAGTGTCGAAATAACACTGTTTTGTTAAAATAACTGGTGTTAAGATAACTGGTTAGGGGGTGTCATTATTGAACAGTTTATGGTTTTAGTTTGCACAAAAACGTATAGAAAAATTCGGTAGAAAATCGAGCCAAAAAAGCCATGATTCGTGTTGAATCCTTATAGCAAAAAAAAAATAACACGGTCTTATAACCAAAGTCACGTTTTTGGGAAACTCGTCTTTTTCATATAAAAAAAGCTTAGATTGTCTTTTAAAGCTTTTTTTTATGAAAAAGACGAGCTTCTCAAAAACGTGACTTTGGTTATAAGACCGTGTAATTTTTCTGCTATAAGGTCAAGTCACTTTTTTCAACACGAATCATGGCTTTTTTGGCTCGTTTTTCTACCGAATTTTTCTATGCATTTTTGTGCAAACTAAGCCATGGCTGACCTTATAACCAACCCTCCCTGTAGTTAAAACGTAAAATAAATTGAGACGAGTGATTTAAAACGTATTTTGGTTTTATTTGTTCAAAGCTGTGAAGAGTGGCTCCGCATTGGAATAAGTATATTGAGCAAGGTCGGCGTCGAGGAAGGTTGTTCACTTTTTGTCGAAGGTGAAAATGAGGAACGCTCGGACCTTACAGACCGACGCATCGCTTCGGCAAAAAAGTCGTCGGGCGATTCGGCATAAGTTCGATCCGTACTAGTCGTAGGCGTATCGGCCGCCGTATCATAAACCGATATACTCGGCGATTCGGTCATATCACCGTGAATTGACGGACATACAGTCAAAGAAAGAGGTGTAATCAAAGTGAGTGAGTCATTATGCCTACTTGGTGGTGTGGTTATTAGGTCAAGCTGTAAAAAAATACCCGACCTTAAATACAAGGGCGACTTGGCTTAGTTGAAAAGAGATATGAACCAAAAAAGGACTTGACCTTGAGGTCAAAGTGAAAAAAAACGACTTGACCTTATAACAGTCAAAATATGAGACCTTATAACCAAAAGATATCGGGGTGTTTGACCACAACTTTAATTTTGTAATATAATAAGTTGATAGCGTAATAATAAGAATCGTTCAAGATATAATAATTCATATGATCCGGTCCTTGGTCCCATTTTGGACGCTTTTGATTCGTAAAATAGTAGAGTCTCTAATGTGTGAAGCTCCCATCACTCTAGTGATTATTGTTCACGAAAAAGCGTCCCTAGCGGGAGTAAGAACTGTATTATGATATATTTAGATTCAATTCCATAATACAAAATTACGAAATATTTATAATAAGATATACCATGGGTACAAATTTTATTTTATAAATATATATCATATATAATATATGTATATTAAGATACAGCAATATCAGTAGAAATAAAGCATTACCTAGCAAAGTCTGCAAATGCACGTACCCAGTGGGTACTACCCACTATGACCGGTAGTTATACTGGTATGTTCAACCACACGGAGTGCGCGGTGAACCGGCAAATTTGACATTCAGCGGCCACTTTTAGGCCAAACGTTTTTCAACGATAACATTATTTAATGCCAACTCACTGAGCCGGTCATTGGTCAATTTGCTGTTAAATTTTTTTCGGAAATTTCCCTCGCTGGTTAATGGGTCACCCTGTGTATTTAAGTCCCACCAAACCTACTTACGGACATAAAAATAGCATATAAAACGGAGTAGATAAGGAGTGGCCAAAACGGGCCGCTGGCCTGTTTTTGAAAACCGACCCTTATTTTGCGTCCTTTACAACTAACGCATAATAACGACAACGTACTTATTTTGACACTCCCCGATAACAGATCGGTATTCGTAGCAACCCATGGTAAAATCACGTTACCATTTGGCGAATTTCGAATGAGCTCAACGGCACTTATATCCCGGGTCACTTTTTTCTTTCGCACATTTTGGGGCAGCTCGGGCATGTCAATGATTTTATTAAAGTCAACGANGCATAAGTTCGATCCGTACTAGTCGTAGGCGTATCGTCCGCCGTATCATAAACCGATATACTCGGTGATTCGGTCATATCACCGTGAATTGACGGACATACAGTCAAAGAAAGAGGTGTAATCAAAGTGAGTGAGTCATTATGCCTACTTGGTTGTGTGGTTATTAGGTCAAGTTGTAAAAAAATACTCGACCTTAAATACAAGGGAGACTTGGCTTAGTTGAAAAGAGACATGAACCAAAAAATGACTTCACCTTGAGGTCAAAGTGAAAAAATGACTTGACCTTATAACATTCAAAATATGGGACCTTATAACCAAAATATATCGGGGTGTTGGACCACAACTTTAATTTTCTAATATATCTAGCATATAATAAATTGATAAGCGTAATAATAAGAATAGTTCAAGATATAATAATTCATATGATCCGGTCCTTGGTCCCATTTTGGACGCTTTTGATTGGCAAAATAGTAGTCTCTAAAGTGTAAAGCTCCCAGAGTGATTATTGTTCACGAAAAAGCGTCCCTAACGAGAGTAAGGACTGTGTGATGATATATTCAGATTCAATTCCATTATAAAAAATCATAAAATATTTATAATAAGATATACCATGGGTACAAATATTATTTTATAAATATATATATTAAGATACAGGAATATCAATAGAAATAAAGCATTACCTAGCAAAGTCTGCAAATGCACGTACCCACAATGACCGGTAGTTATACTGGTATGTTCAACCACACGGAGTGCGCGGTTAACCGGCAAATCTGCCATTATATCACTGAGCCGTTCATTGGTCAATTTGCTGTTAAATTTTTTCGGAAATTTCCCTGGCTGGTTAATGGTGCACCCTGTGTACTTAACTCCCACCAAACCTACTTACGGACATAAAAATAGCCTTTAAAACGGACTAGATAAGGGCCGTTAAAACGGGCCGTTGGGATGTTTTTGAAAAACCGACCCTTATTTTGGGTCCCTTACAACTAACGCATAATAACGACAAGGTACTTATTTTGACACTCCCCGATAACAGATCGGTATTCGTAGCAACCCATGGTAAAATCACGTTACCATTTGGCGAATTTCGAATAAGCTCAACGGCACTTATATCCCGGGTCACTTTTTTCTTTCGCACATTTTGGGGCAGCTCGGGCATGTCAATGATTTTATTAAAGTCAACGAGCAAAGTGTCCAAATTAATCATCGTATTGATGCCGCGGGGCAAATGGGTCAACTCATTATTGTCAAGGTCTGGTTGGCGAGTTAATTAATTTTTTTTCGATTTTCGTTTTTTCTTGTCTTTTGTCATTTCAAACTATGTTGCGATTTTCTACCGACAAATTAAATTTGCTTCAGGGCAAAATAAATAACTTTTGTGGTGTAATTAACTCAAGTGGATTCAATAAGGTCCAATGTCACGTCTTCAATTCGTACTGCTTTTCATTTTTTTTTTAATTTTGAAAAAAAAAATGAATAGAATAAAATAGTTTAACCCTCGGGAATCTATTAGCTCGGAGCTTTAATAAATGTTAGCGTATGTTTGATATCAAAGTAATAAAAAACGACTGCGTCTTATAAATTTTTAAAACCGAAGACATTTTTTATCAAAATTTTCTACAAAAAAAAACACTTGTTAGCGAAAAACAAGAAAACAAAAAAAATATTTCTTTGGCCTAATAATTAACACATTAGAAAGGCTAAAATCCATTTTCTAATATAATTCGGAATTATTAATTCCAAATGTAGGTCACATTAAAAAACAGGTGTCAATGACACCGTGTCATGTAGCCCGAGATGGGGTCAAATTACAAAGTCGTGAAATCAGTTACAGTCCTTAACCATTTATCGGACGTTTTCGGTTCTCGAAAATGGCGTCCGATAAATGAGCATCGTCATAAAAGAGGTCATTTTTTATTAGAATGACCCCATTTTGACCAAAAAAGCGTCCAATAAATGATTAAGGACTGTATAAGATCTTATAAATGATTTTCACGTATATATGTATAAATACCCCCTGTAGGGCATTTGTTAGTTAAAATGTAACTCTAATTTAATTTATCAAATTCTATGTTTTGAATAAATGATCGACTTAATTAGTTTAGACAAATATTTTATTCGTCATTTTTATAGTATTATTTCTAGCATAACTCGTGCCCAAAATGTGCAACTGTGGTAGTGTGATAATTTCTGTTGGCAAACGTTTGAGTTGGTTGTTGTACAACCACAAGCCTTTCAAGCTTTTGCACTTTTCAATTCGGGGATGGATTGATCGGATGCGATTAAGACCACAGTGGAGATAATTCAGATTTGACAACAAGTACAACTCGGATGGAAGGCAATTTAAGTGGTTTCTTTCAATCCATAATGAACTTTTTTCAAAGATAAAAAATAAACAATTTACAAACAAAACACAATCCTTAAAATTCCACAAAAACGTCCAGAAATCATTTCATTTAAGGGTACTATAGCCCCATTAGAGATGATATTGTTGATAATATAGATTGGCTTTAAAGCGGAGAATAAATTCTCATTAACTCGCAGGGGGAAGTGTGTGCACACGACTTGGTTTTTCGTCGATTAAAGGCATAAGGAGGCCCCGTAGAGCAGAATTGGTATTGCTGACCCTCTCAACTTTTCGAGAAAATTCCATTGGCGGTATTTTTTTTTTTGCGTAGGTTGGATATTTCAAACAGCTCTCTAGGGGGCCCTGGTTGCCCAAATCAATTTCTTAATAGTCAGATCGACGTAGTTTGACGAGCTCTACAACTTGGGTTTACCAGTTTTACCAGAATTATTGCGAATTGTTGTGAATTTTTAAGTGTATGCATACGTGCACATAATTTCTCCCTACCGGTTATCAAAAAGTCCTCCCCCCTGAGACTTAAGGACGCTTTCAACTCTTGAAAATAACTCCTCAAATGGGGTGCAGTACCCGAAAGTGAATATTTTTGGACATGTTTGTGAAATTTTGTGTAATGTTCCAGTATTAGAATAAGGACTGTAATTTGGATATTATTTCCTTTGATATAAAACAAAGTAACTCTACCACGCATGGTGTGTATTTAATGCTAGAACAGTTTTTCGTATCTTTAGCTCAAAGCCTCAACATTTTACATTTGCGCATATACGAACCGCAAAGAGATGAAATGTTATTATCATTAACATAAAAAACGGATAAGTGTTTCAGAGTTCCAACAACTTCTGGTATTGTTCCAATAAGAGATGTACAAAAACATAACTGTATTACAAGATTACATCATATATGGATTGGTAACAAGCTCACGACTAAAAATGACCTTATGACCAGAAATAAACTTTTGAAAAAAAACATAAATTGTCAACCAAAAGACATTTTCGGGATACTTAAAAAAATAAGTACGA
This sequence comes from Oikopleura albicans, assembly GCA_004367875.1. Taxonomy (NCBI): domain Eukaryota; kingdom Metazoa; phylum Chordata; class Appendicularia; order Copelata; family Oikopleuridae; genus Oikopleura; species Oikopleura albicans. The sequence continues at coordinate 114,663 of SCLG01000324.1, read as the reverse complement.
TTCCGGCACACGAAGGCTATTTCCTCGACGGTTTTAAGTGAAACAAAAGTGTAAATCCAGGACAACACGGGACTTTAACTCAAAAATCGAAACGCGTCCCAGAATTGGCCCACCCTTGTATCGAAAATTTTCTGAAGTTAATCTGGACTACAAAGGAGCACCAAGTAAGGGTAGATTTCGTGTTTTTCGAAACGGTACTTTCTTAAAAGGTACAACATTGAAATGGGATAACGTACAATTGGTCTAAAACGCATTTGGGATAACTTACAATTTGGTATAACGTGTAAAAGGTACGAAATTTTTATACCTTTTCAACGTTATTCATTTTCGCANGTGTCCAAATTAATCATCGTATTGATGCCGCGGGGCAAATGGGTCAACTCATTATTGTCAAGGTCTGGTTGGCGAGTTAATTAATTTTTTTCGATTTTCGTTTTTTCTTGTCTTTTGTCATTTCAAACTATGTTGCGATTTTCTACCGACAAATTAAATTTGCTTCAGGGCAAAATAAATAACTTTTGTGGTATAATTAACTCAAGTGGATTCAATAAGGTCCAATGTCACGTCTTCAATTCGTACTGCGTTTCATTTTTTTTTTAATTTTGAAAAAAAAAATGAATTGAATAAAATAGTTAGTTTAACCCTCGGGCATCTATTAGCTCAGAGCTTTAATAAATGTTAGCGTATGTTTGATATCAGAGTAATAAAAACCGACTGCGTCTTATAAATTTTTAAAACCGAAGACATTTTTTATTAAAATTTTCTACAAAAAAAACACTTGTTAGCGAAAAACAAGAAGATAAAAAAATATTTCTTGGCCTAATAATTAACACATTAGAAAGGCTAAACTCGATTTTCGAATATAATTCCAAATGTACAGGGGGGGTCTGGTTATAAGGTCAAGCCCCAAAAAAATGACATGACCTTAATGCACTCCAAAAAAATGACTTGACCTTGTCGTTCTAAACGTATATGTCGAGTTCTAAACTTAAACCCAAAAAAGTGATAAAAGACATGATTTATCTTGAAAAGATGACTTGAAAAAGATGACTTGACCTTATAGCGGTCACCTTTTGTGACCTTATAACCAATATTATGTCAATGACACCATGTAGCCCGAGATGGGGTCAAATTACAAAATCGTGAAATCAGTTATAAGACCTTATAACCGATTTCACGATCTTATAACTTATTTGGGCTTTTGTTAGTTAAAATTTAACTTTAATTTAATTTATCAAATTCTATGTTTTGAATACTATTAATGATCGATTTAATTAGTTAAGACAAATAACTTATTCGTCATTTTTATAGTATTATTTCTAGCATAACTCGTGCCCAAAATGTGCAACTGTGGTAGTGTGATAATTTCTGTTGGCAAACGTTTGAGTTGGTTGTTGTACAACCACAAGCCTTTCAAGCTTTTGCACTTTTCAATTCGGGGATGGATTGATCGGATGCGATTAAGACCACAGTGGAGATAATTCAGATTTGACAACAAGTACAACTCGGATGGAAGGCAATTTAAGTGGTTTCTTTCAATCCATAATGAACTTTTTTCAAAGATAAAAAAATTAACAATTAAAAAAACACAACTGTGTTTGGGTCATTTTTTGTCCACAAAATTTTTTTGCACAAAAAAGGGTCGCTAAACTTGAGTAAATAATATAAGCATTACTGTCCTTATTCCAATAGAGTAATAACCAAGTGACAGGTAATATATATATATGTATATATATACAAATTACCTGTCACTTCGTTACCACATCAACTGTATTGGGACATTTTACATAAAAACGTCCAAAATTATCACTTTAGGTTCCTATATCCCCATTAAAGGTGCTATTTTCGAGAATTTTAAGCGCTCTCAATGAGAATACGGACTTCCTATTGAGACTTACTTTAAATTCTCGAAAATAGCACCTTAAATGGGGATGTAACACCCAGTGATAAATTTGGACGTTTTTATGTAAAATGTCCCAATACAGTTGATGTGGTAACGAAGTGACAGGTAATTTGTATATATATAAATATATATTACCTGTCACTTCGTTACAACTGTATTGGAATAAGGACAGTATTGGTGATATTATTTATTCAAGTTTAAGGACCCTTTTTTGTGCAAAAAATTACAGGTTGAAAATCCAAGTAACTCTGCCACGAGTGGTATGCATTTTTTGCTACAACAGTTTTTTTCGTATCTTTAGCTCAAAGCCTCAACATTTTACATTTGCGCATATACGAACCGCAAAGAGATGAAATGTTATTATCATTAACATAAAAAACGGATAAGTGTTTCAGAGTTCCAACAACTTCTGGTATTGTTCCAATAAGAGATGTACAAAAACATAACTGTATTATACACACGTGCAAGCTGTTGCTTTTATCAGGTTTTTTTTAGGAAATAAAAAGCCGTTACAAGATCACATCATACATGTACAGGGGGTTGTTTATAAGGTCAAGGTCCAAAAAACTGACTTGACCTTAACGCACTTTGAAAGAATTGACTTGACCTTATAACCAACCTGAAATTTTTTTCCACAATAACACCTTAGTGCTGGAAAAAGGTTCAAAAAGACATGATTTTATAAAAAAAGTGTAACTCCAAAAAAAAAACGTAAAAAGACATGATTTTAAAGATTTTTTCCCTAAAAGGATGCTACTCAAAAAAAAAAACTGACTTGACATTAGTGCCTAAAAAAACTGACTTGACCTTAGTGCAAAAAAACTGACTTGACCTTATAACGGCACAAATGGCTGACCTTATAATCAACCCCCTGTTTATGGATTGGTCACAAGTTCAAGACTGAAAATGACCCTATGACCAGAAAAAAACTTTTGAAAAACACAACATTTGAAAAAACCATAAATTGTCAACCAAAAGACATTTCTGGGACATTTAAAATTTTCAAGTTTAAAATAAGTACGATTCCGGCACACAAAGGTTATTTCCTCGACGGTTTAAAGTGGAACAAAAGTGTAAATAGGAAATGGGACTTTGAGTCAAAATCCTAAAGCGTCCAGTAATAGGATTACCCATGTACCGAAAATTCTCTGAAGTTAATATGGACTACATCATAAATGTCTCTTGATAAGCGTTTTTACGAAAAATCAAATATTTCCCGTGTCTGTGCAACAAATGAAATTACGCCTACGGTCAAACAATACACTTTTAAATTTAGATTTTACATCTCATGCCACTGAAATAATTCGAATCAAGACATAGCACCTGTATATGCCTGAGTTCGCGTATTGAATCAGGCAGTTTAGTTAACCGACAATCATTCAAGTATAATCGCGTAAGATGGTCCAGCATTCCCTCGTGCATTATGTGCTGGATTATAGGATAAATTTCGTATTCGAGGGGCGTATCCCTTAAGCCTTTGTATCCAAAGTCTATCGTATCTACTTTCGGCTTACAAATCGTTCGCAAAAAAAAAATAATAAAACTTAAGAGCGTGTTCGCGTTGAGTGAAGAAAGCCGATAAATAACATCTTTTACTGTTATTTCTCGGGGTTTTCCATTGAAAGCGAGCAAGCAACCAAAATAGCCCACACATCACGTGTCACTATATTCCCATGTCAAGTAAAGTGCCACGTGATGGGTTGACTAGTTTTGGTTACAGTCGTGAAAGCGAGAACGTAACACTTTCACTTGTCAAAAAGTGTTACGTTCTCGAATCCACTTGTTTTAATCACTTTTGTTGTTTTTTCAAAAAAATATATCGGGTTTAATTACAAACAAAGGGAAAAACTGACTAGTTACAGTTTAGTTTCATGTCGACAGTTTCCCAAAAAGTGTTACGTTCTCGTTTTTTTGTGACGTTATTGCTTCCACGACTGTATTTAACAGCTTTTTTTTTTGTGGTTTTTCGAGCTTAAATATTTGCGAGATTTGTGCACAAATTGGATTAAAAAATACATACAGTGACTGTATTACAGTCTTTACTCCTTTTTGGGAGGTTTTCCGTTCTCGAAAATGATGCCCGAAAAAGGAGCATCGTCACAAAAAAGGATCCTTTTTCTATAAGAATGGCCCCATTTTGGCCAAAAAGCGTCCCAAAAAGGAGCAATCGTCCCAAAAATTATCTTAATAATATATTTTTTTTTCTAAATTCTATATCATATAGAATATAGACTATATGGAATACTATAGTAAAATATGTATGAAAAATTGCACAAAGAGACGCTGACTTTGCACAACTTTCCGAAAAAAGACATGATTTTCGCGAAAAAAAAAATGCTNATACAGTGGAAAATGAATAAAGTTCAGAAAGGATAACGTATTTTTGGGTGAAAGTATAATTGGCATAAGCGCGAAAAAGAATAACGTGTAAAAGGTACGAAAATTTCGTACCTTTTACACGTTATCCCATTTCTTCGTTGTACCTTTTAAGAAAGTACCTTCGAAACCTACCCTTACTTGGCGTTGATCAAAGGCTGACGTGTTATTTCTATAATTTTATTAAAAATATATTTAAATTGCGCAAATAATCATATAAAACAAAAAAAGTTTGATTTGAGAACGCTTATCTACCTTTAATTGGCGGGGAATTTTTTTCCCAAAATAAAACCAACCCTTACTTGGCGCCCAGTGGCGCCGCCCACCTACCCTTACTACTTGGCGTTCCTAACCTAACTTGGCGCTCCCCTGTACATCAAAAATGTCTCTTGATAATAGTTTTTTACGAAAAATGAAAAAAAAAAAATTCCCGTGTCTGTGCAACAAATGAAATTACGACTACGGTCAAAAAAATACACTTTTAAATTTAAATTTTACATCTCATGCCACTGAAATAATTCGAATCAAGGCATAGCACCTGTATATGCCTGAGTTCGCGTATTGAATCGGGCAGTTTAGTTAACCGACAATCATTCAAATATAATCGCGTAAGATGGTCCAGCATTCCCTCGTGCATTATGTGCTGGATTATAGGATAAATTTCGTATTCGAGGGGCGTATCCCTTAAGCCTTTGTATCCAAAGTCTATCGTATCTACTTTCGGCTTACAAATCGTTCGCAAAAAAAAATAATAATAAAACTTAAGAGCGTGTTCGCGTTGAGTGAAGAAAGCCGATAAATAACATCTTTTACTGTTATTTCTCGGGTTTTTCCATTGAAAGCGAGCAAGTAACCAAAATAGCCAACACATCACGTGTCACTATACTGCCATCTCAAGTGAAGTGCCACGTGATGGGCTGACTACATGAGGGTCTGGTTATAAGGTCAATCCCGAAAAAAACGACTTGAGCCTAATGCACTTCAAAAAAAATGACTTGACCATATTTACCATTTTAAATTTTTTTGATAAAATTTGATTTTCCCCAAACAATTATTGTCTTCACTCTATAAAATGTTTAAAAAGACATGATTTCAATGATTTTTTCCCAAAACACATACTTCAAAAAAAAAATTGACTTGACCTTAATGCAAAAAAGATGACTTGACCTTATAACGGTCACACTTTGTGATCTTATAACCAGACCCCCTGTAGCTTCAGTTACAGTCGTGAAAGCGAGAAAGTAACAATTTCAGTTGTTTAAAACTGTTACGTTCTCGAATCCACTTGTTTTCGTCACTTTTGGTGTTTTTATTGTCAAGTGGTATGTTTTTTTTCAAAAAGCTAAGTATATCGGATTTAATTAGAAAACAAGTGATAGGCTATCACTGATACGCCAAAATGACACGCAAAGGGCAAAACTGTCTAGTTTCAGTTTAGTTTCATGTCGACAGTTTCCCAAAAAGTTACTCGTTTTTTTTTGTGACGTTATCGCTTCCACGACTGTATTTAACAGCTTTTTTTGTTGTTGTTTTTCGAGCTTAAATATTTTCGAGATTTGTGCACAAATTGGATTAAAAATACATACAGTCCTTACTCCTTTTTTGGACGTTTTCCGTTCTCGTAAATAGTGCCCGAAAAATGAGCATCGTCACAAAAAAAAATCCTTTTTCTATAAGAATGGCCCCCTTTTGGCCAAAAAGCGTCCCAAAAAGGAGCAATCGTCTCAAAAATTATCTTAATAATATATTTTTTTCTAAATTCCATATGGAATACTATAGTAAAATGTGTATGGAAAATTGCACAAAGAGACGCTGACTTTGCACAATTTTCCGAAAAAAGACATGATTTTCGCGAAAAAAAAAATGCTGCAAAAAAGTACTTATATTTGATAACCGAAACTTGGCCATGACATATAGTTCTCTTTCTGCGGTCCCATTTTAACATCAAAGAATATAACACGTCGCATAATGAAACTGTTTTTCGGGTTCAAAAAAACAAAAATCTCAACATTCTCAAAAATCCATATTTTTTAAAAATATGTCGGAACCTCATCCTATAACGGAATCCATTCATAAAAAAAGATCAACAGCAATAGCTACAACACAGATGGCAAAAAACAGAAGATCTTTTTTGAAGAAAAAAAATGGTTTTATTTTTTGCGTTTCTTTGGGAAAAAATCTACATGCTCAATTTTGCGGTGGTGAATGAGGCGCCCGAGAATGGCAAAAACGGGCCCTATCAAATAAGAAAGAAAAAAAAATGAAAGCGATTATGCAAGTCTACTTAAATTGATTAACAAAACGGGCCTGTCAGAATCTCACAAAAAACACACACAAATGCAAAAACAGTATATAAGGTCGATTCAAACCGATTACTCCGCCTATATGGATTTTTCGAGTTCAAACAGTGGAATACAGTCCGTAGCTTTGAAACTGGATTTCAAGTGTAACAATTTCGATTATGACCGCGTATGTGAAACAAGTGATTAATGCCGTTGTTAATAATATTTAAATTTCCGGACACAAAGTCCATTTTCGGGCGGTTTAGCTATTACTGACGGGCTTAAAAACCTTTCTATTATTTCTACAGGGGAAACCGTTATAAGGTCAAGTCCAAAAAATGACTTGACCGTAATGCACTCTAAAAATGACTTGACCGTAATGCACTCCAAAAAATGACTTGACCTTAATGCACTCCAAAAAAAGGGCTTGACCTTAGAACCATTTTTTAAAAAGTTGTTTAAAAGAAATGGTACAGCTGTGCCGGATGGCAAAAAAATAGAATAGATATAATTTAACCGAGAAAATGTGGCGGGGGGGGGGGGGGTGTTTCACCTAAAAAAACTGAAAAAAAGACATGATTTATCTTGAAAAAAAATGCCTTTACCTTATAACGGCCACACCTTGTCACCTTATAATCAAACCCCATGTAACACTATTTTGGCATCATGGCCTCCTCATAGCCCGAACACACGGTATGTAAATTATCGCTCAATGTAAATTAACCTCAATGGGAACCATAATTATCCCTCAATGGCTGTGGTTTCAGATTTTCCCGACCGTTTGTGATAAATTAGCTGACGTTAATTGTCGGATGAACAGTTTGACGTAACTCTTTCATCACTAGAATTAACTTGAATCAAAGACTTCCTTGCAACCCGACCCGCTCCCCTTGTGAGCCGATTGGTACTTATAGAAAGCAACATTAGCTCCCTTTTAAAGTTTAATAGTAATTACAATAATATCGTAATTTAATATTTTATCTCAACATATTTAAATCTGACGGAGCGCATTAANAACTGAAAAAAGACATGATTTATCTTCAAAAGAAATGACTTTACCTTATAACGGCCACACCTTATCACCTTATAATCAAACCCCATGTAACACTATTTTGGCATCATGGCCTCCTCATAGCCCGAACACACGGTATGTGAATTATCGCTCAATGTAAATTAACCTCAATGGGAACCATAATTATCCTTCAATGGCTGTGGTGTCAGATTTTCCCGACCGTTTGTGTTAAATTAGCTGACGTTAATTGTCGGATGAACAGTTTGACGTAACTCTTTCATCACTAGAATTAACTTGAATCAAAGACTTCCTTGCAACCCGACCCGCTCCCCTTGTGAGCCGATTGGTACTTATAGAAAGCAACACTCAGCTCCTTTTAAGTTAATTAGTAAATTCTAAAATCTGGAAAATTAATATTTTATCCCAACATATTTAAATCTACGGAGCGGAGCGCATTGATTAATTCACTTATATTCATATATTATGGAGCGTACTCAATTACAGAGCTGGGCTATAAGGGGCAACGTCTGAATCGGTCTTTTTTCTTTTGTGGCGAAAGGCTAATTCGCCAAAAATGTTCCCCTGTTGAGCAATCACATTGGTTAGAAGTGGAGGAATTTCGGCGGATTACCCTTTCGCCACAAAATAAAAAAAAGACCGATTCAGACGGTGCCGGCTAAAAGGTCGCGTGAAAAAGACCGTAAGGCTTTATAAGCCATCCCGTTAAAACTTGATTTGGTAAAAAATAAAAGGTGGAAACCTGATAAAAAAAAATTCTAGACGTGGTTTTTGGGCCTTAACCCCAGCTAAATCACACTTTTATCCACATATAGAGATTCACATGGGCCATTATATTTAAAAATCGCCATTTTTGAACATTTTTCATATGAACGATACAAGTTTACCTCAAATTGATCACGTCTCGCAAATGAAAATTGTATACGGCCAAAAATATGGATTTGTGGCAGGATCATCGTCCAAAATCTGTCAAGTTATTATGTATTAAAATCGATCCTATTTGTCAGAGCGATCCAAAATGTTCAGACTTGAGACATTAAAAAGATCCGATTATTTCTGTTATATACTGCGGCCAGATATTGTATATTTTTTCAAAATTCTGACACCATTGACAGACAAAAAAATGTCTGCTGAATCTTTGTAAGGGTGTTTTTATGCCGTATGACAGCGCTCAGACTGCAAGGCTTTGATGAATTTTCCTATGATTTGTAACGCTATTAGGGCGTCACCGTTGTAGTCTGAGCGCTCTCATACGGCGATCAGACACTTTTTGTACGAAAGAATAGTAACAATTTCTAGTTTTTTTTTTTACAATTTAGACTGTTTCTTCGTAGAAGCCCCAAGAAAATGATACTTTAACGAATTTGACACCACCTAACCAGTTATCTTAACTACTGTTTTGCTCAAAAAGTCCCGATATGTTTTGATCGAAAAAGTGTTAAGATAACCCAGTTTTGTTAATATAACTGGTTAGGGGTATCTAACTACCATATGGGGACTCTCAGACTGTGAGGTTTTGAACAATTTTCCTATGATTTGTAACGCTATTATGACGTCACCCTCACAGTCTGAGCGTCCCCATACCGTATTGCGGTATAATTCAAAAGAGTCCACAAGAGGTCACAACACACCCTGATATTTTCGACATGATTTTTATTAAAACGTTCTCTCAAATATAAATTCCTGCAAAGAGAAAGTCGCTCAACTTTTTGACATCAATTAGATTTTCGCTAAAATTTAGGCAGTAGAATATCCACGAGGAGAGAAAAAACAAAAAATGTTTCTATTACCAGAAATGGGCCATCTTCATAATCAGCCGCAGCAGCCCCGGCACCCACAATGGACGCACTCGATGACTTTTCCTTCTTCTAGTTTGGATTTTGGCACTCGGCATATACAGGTGGTGCCGAAATTTGTGTCTCGGGTTTGAATGCAACGCAAACAGCACAGATTCTCATAACCCTGTTTTTTCCACTTTGCGATGAGATTGGCGTCTGCAATTCCTTCCCGCACGCACCAATCATATAACTCACGCTAAAAATACATTTTGATTTTTTTATTCTTACAGGGGCTTGGACCTGTTTAAACCCGAATCAGGTTTAAAAAGTCGGGTAAAACTCGGGTAACGGAATTCGGGTAAGAATTTATCAGTTTTACCCGCGGGTTGGAATCGGAATCGGGTTGGACAACCGTTTGAAAAAAACGGGTTTTACTAGGGTTTAACTCGGGTTACGGGTAAAAGTTGGACAAAAAATGGGTAAAAGTTTAAATTCTGGTAAAATTCGGGTAAAACACACGGGTTGGACAACGATAATTCGACCTAGTAAACCCAAACGGGTTGGTTACCCGACTTTTACCCGAAACGGGTAATCACGGATAACTTAACCCGACTTTTACTCGCGGAATTGGAATCGGGTTGGACAAGAAAAAAAAATCAAAATGCCGACCTCTGGTTATAAAAATCTTTAAAATCATATCTTTTTACATTTTTTTTTTCAAGCACTACGGTCTTATGGTCAAAATTTATGGTTCAAAAAAAAAAACGTAAAAAGACATGATTTCAAAGTTTTTTTTGCCATACACATGGTTTTGATTTTACCTTAGTCTCCAAAAACACCAAAGACCTTAGTGCAGGTTTTTATTTTAAAACGCGCTTTTTGAAGGTCATTGTTTCAAAATCGCATAGATGTGAAGCTAAAAAATAAAATCTTCATAAAAATATTATTTAGAAAACTAAAGTTGAAAATTCAATTCGAAATTTTAATTAGAAATTAATTTATCAAAAATATTTAATTTATAATTACGATTTT
>SCLG01000324.1:58230-87604 GCA_004367875.1 Oikopleura albicans | reverse complement strand
ATCACCGAAATATCCAAATTTTCTGTAAAATTGCATCCTGCTGGTTCACGGAAGTTGTATGAACGCCCAAAAAGGCATCGAAGAGATAAATTAGAAAGACTCAAACGTCGCAATAAAAATGTATGTTAAATTATTCATTGAAAAAAAATCGATGAATGTTGTGGTTAAAAATAGATATGCCTAAAAACAGTTGCTGCAAAAACCAAAAAAAAGTCATAATTTTCCCTGAATAAGGGTACAGTCCTTAACCATTTATCGGACGCTTACTCATTTATCGGACGCTTTTTTGGCCAAAATGGGGTCATTCTAATAAAAAATGACCTCTTTTGTGACGATGCTCATTTATCGGACGCTTTTTTTGATAACCGAAAACGTCCGATAAATGGTTAAGGACTGTATATTATAATTTTACAATTTTTCCACAGTTTCATGAGACTCGTAAAGAGCGCTACAAGTATATTCACACACAGAAAAAAAATGAAACTTTAGATCGCAGTGCGTAGGCGATGCAATATTATCATAATTTATCGTCTACTGAATAAAGTAGATGAACGATTTTTTTTAATGAAAAAGGTGAATCATTACAGCGCACCCGGTAAAATCGTACTTAAAATATTCAATTAGGAACCAAAAGACGTGCGGAAAGACTTCAAAACATCGAAAATAAGGAGAACTCATGTCAACCCAAATCAGAAAACCGTAAACAATACAGGCCTTACCCTAAATAAGAGACAGGCGTTGAAAAACCATTGCGATAAATTCCGACTTCCGCAACCACTTTATGAACTCGTCGACGGAACTAGGCGAAACCCGCCCTTTGAAATAATTTGTAAAATGCATGACATGGAAGTCCAGGTATTTTCATTATTTTGTCCAGTTATTTACTGAGAAGTATCGGTTATCAGATGAATTTTGCCGTGGTTTTGCAGAAACCGACAATTATTGCCAATTTATTGGAAGAAGTTAGACATAATTTTTTGGCAATAATTGTCGGTTTTTGCAAAAATACGGCCAAATTTATCTGATAACGGATATTACAAGCCACGCGGTGAGTCATTTGCGTGGCTAAAATTATGATCCAATAGGCGTTGCTTGTATTTCAGTTACAGAGTATCAAATTCGTATCAAATTCGTCCATAATGGGAGTAGCTACTGTATTTGAAAACTATATATTAAACGCATTCTAATAGGGAAGAGGAAACAGCATAAAGGATGCCAAGGAAAACGCAGCTGGTTTCATGTTAGATATGAGAAAAATATATATTATCAACGAAAATCATGTAAAATCAAAAAGAAAAGGAATTTGAGGTGAGAAAAGGAAGTATGCCAACGGCCGAATCTCTGAAAATTATTTTCTTGAGACAGTTAAATAAAAAAAAACATCATCATTCATTTGAAGTTATTTGTCATAAAGAGGTTGTTCGGCACCTCGGCATCTTGTAGAAAACGTCGTTCGTAGAAATTCGGCGAAAAACGTTTCTGCGAGATGCCCCGCGGGCCCCGGTGCCGGCTTTGGTCAAGATCTAAATACTGACTTTTGAAATCTAAAAAATACCTTTCGCTTGGGCTTTGCGGTCCAAAAAAATCGAAAAAAGAAAAAAAATTTCCGTAGACTACTGTACAAAAAATAGCTTGACCTTATAATTTTTAAACCCCTTATCCAAAAAAGGTAAAAAGACATGATTTTAAAGATTTTTTACCAAAAATCATGCTACTCAAAAAACTGACTTGACCTTAGTGCAAAAAAACTGACTTGACCTTATAATCACCCCCCTGTATGCTTATTCGATACAGGACCTTGATTTGCTCATAGTGATAAATACGTAGGCAAGAACACAACGAGTGTTCACGGAACTTTTTTTAAATATGTTTTTGAAGGTTAATCAAAACAGTTGGTCAGATAACTGGTTACAGTTGGTTACTAAACGAGTTGACACTTTCGTTTCCGATTTTTTCGTCAAAAACTGTCAACTCGTTTGACTTTGTCAACTGGTTAGGTCACTTTTGCGCCTTTTTTGCCTATTTTTGCCCAAAAAACTCCCAAAAACTGTCAACTCGTTTGACTTTGTCAACTCGTTTAGTAACCAACTGTAGTTGGCGTACATTCTAGAAAATAATACAATTCTAGGACTATCCTGTATCATCCTATACTTAGCCCTCACATGCATTGCTAATTGCATAGCTCTGCCCTGCACTTTAGAATCACGAAATACAAAAACGCGGAAAATTTGTAGCATATTGGTAAATATATTTATTGCACAAAATATAATAAATGTTCGGGTATACCTAAAATTTTCTCATGACGCATGTCGACAAAAAAAAAGTATTTTGCCAATTTTTTAACACCACTTTATAAAGAAAATCATTGAAATCTACAAATATAATAAACGTTTGGGTATACCTATAATTTTCTCAAGTAGGTACCGTTGGGCACACTAGATATATACGGCACCGTCTAAATCGGTCTCTTGTCTTTTGTGGCGAAAGGTTAATCCGCCGAAATTTTCTCCTTTTGAGCATTCTCATTGGCCAGAAATGGCGAAATTTCGGCTGATTACCCTTTCGCCACAAAAGAAAAGAGACTAATTCAGACGGTGCCATATATTATATATGATATATGTATACCAGGCGGTTGTTTTTGTAGAAAATTTAATTGTCATCAATCTGTCATTTATTTTTAAGGAAAAAATCGGAGTAAAACAAAACTCAAAAAATCGGATATTATTTTCAAGTACAATTATTTGCAATCCGCTCAAAGGATTTTTATCACGGGTTCCGGTCCGAGCTCAAGGGGAAAAAGGTCGTACGGAAATGGAAAATTTGGCTTTGTTTAAAAAATACTGTTAAATTTTTTGACACCAACCTTTTAAATATAGGAGTGTAGTAGTTAAGCTTAGAGGCTCGGGATATGTAAAATACTATACATACCCTAACTATACCCTAAATGTTTCCTACATGTTAAATATGAGGAGCATAATAAAAGATGAGTTTCTTACGAGGAGATAACACTTGGACTTTATGAAAACGGGATTTGCCAACAGGAATTGCCAATGAAACCGGGTCAAAAATTTTTTGACACATACGACATAAAACAAACAATTTAGATTGGGTTTAAGCCAATCAGGAAAATTAATTTAAATTTTCTAAAGCATTTCGGTCAAGCGGAACATTTTGACCCGCTTTCATCAGAAATTGTCGTTATAATCCACAATTTAACGAAACTCAAATTTTAAAATGTTATTGTTTGAAGGATGAGTACAGAAAATTATGCGTAGTTTTTAATGAAAACAAAATTGACCAATTAGAATTATTTACAGCGTAATAACAGTTATTCACTAGAAACCATTTATTTAGCCATGACGGTATAAGCTAAGATTGTTAAAGCAGAGATCGAAATCGGAACGAAATTTTCGCCCAAAAGTTTTATTTTAAGGTCCTGACGGTAACATGATCATAAGACGTTAAATTCATTTTAAAGACCTGGAAATTTTACGAAAAATGTGAGAAGTCTTGTCATTATGAAAACCATAGAATGAATTGATTTCGATCCCTGATTAAACGCCGATATTCTTAACTCGCTGAAGTTATTTGAGTCGTAGAATGAGATACATGAAGAACGAAATTCCCAAAATCCAGAGAAACAAAGTACACCACATCTTCCCATATCCGCCGCCAGCTATCTTTTTCAATTTTCCCATTGTTGAGCCCAGAAAGCCGCCCGTTTTGTCGAAGTCATCATCCTATCGTAAAATTAAAATAAATTTAGGGTTCTTTTTAACGAAAAATAGCGAATTGAAGACCTGTCATTTGTCGTTAACAAATAAATTTTAGTTTTCTTAACCGGTATGCACCGAGGTCCGCAAAGTAAAGAATTACTTTTCTAAAAAAAATTGTTTTTAATTCGTAAGACAAACTTTGTGCATATTTTGGGGTTATTAGCTGAAACCAAAAAACTGTCCTGATCTTAGTGCGAAAAATGACTTGACCTCACTTAACAGTCATGCGCATCTGGGGTAGCTAGCTACCCAATTTGCTGTAGCGCGCCAAACAATGACCGGATTTTTTTGATTATTATTTTATTTTGAAGCCCTATTCTTCTTCTCTTACTGGGGTGATTTTTAACCTTAACCCTCGTCCTCCAGGGACCCAAACGTAAAAAAAATTTGTGAAAANGGATAGTCTCAAATTCGTCCATAATGGGAGTAGCTACTGTATTTGAAAACTATATATTAAACGCATTCTAATAGGGAAGAGGAAACAGCATAAAGGATGCCAAGGAAAACGCAGCTGGTTTCATGTTAGATATGAGAAAAATATATATTATCAACGAAAATCATGTAAAATCAAAAAGAAAAGGAATTGAGGTCGATGATTGAAATTTCCAAAAAAAAATAGATCCAAAAAAGTATGCTAACGGCCGAATCTCTGAAAAGGGACAGAAAATTATTTTCTTGAGACAGTTCAATAAAAAAAACATCATCATTCATTTGAAGTTATTTGAGAGGTTGTTCGGCACCTCGGCATCTTGTAGAAAACGTCTTTCGTAGAAATTCGGCGAAAAACGTTTCTGCGAAATGCCCCGGTGCCGCCTTTGGTCAAGGTCTAAATACTGACTTTTGAAATCTAAAAAATACCTTTCGCTTGGGCTTTGCGGTCCAAAAAATCGAAAAAAGAAAAAAAAAATTTTACTACTGTACAAAAAATGGCTTGACCTTATAACGGTCAAACCTTGTGATCTTATAATCAGACCCTCTGTATGTACTGTAGCTCTGCCCTGCACTTTAGAACCTCGAAATACAAAGACGCGGAAAATTTGCAGCATATTGGTAAATATATTTATTGCACAAAATATAATAAATGTTCGGGTATACCTAAAATTTTCTTATGACGCATGTCGACAAAAAAAATAATTTTGCCAATTTTTTAACACCACTTTATAAAGAAAATTATTGAAATCTACAAATATAATAAACGTTTGGGTATACCTATAATTTTCTCAAGTAGGTACCGGTGGGCACACTAGATATATACCAGGCGGTTCTTTTTGTAGAAAATTTAATTGTCATCAATCTGTCATTTATTAAAGGAAAAAATCGGAGTAAAGCAAAACTCAAAAATCAGATATTATTTTCAGGTACAATTATTTTCAATCCGCTAAAAGGATTTTATCGCGGGTTCCGGTCCGAGCTCAGGGGAAACAGGTCGTACGGAAATGAAAAAGTTGGTTTCGTTTAAAAAATAATGTTAAAAATTTTGACACCAACCTTTTAGATATAGAAGTGTAGGAGTTAAACTTAGATTCCAGGGATATTTAAAATACTATGCCCTAATTGTTTCCTACAAGTTAAATATGAGAAGCATTTCGGTCAAAAGAATTCTGACCCGCTTTCATAAAGAATTCTCGTTAAAAATTATAATCCAAAATTAAACGACAATTTTACTCGAAAATAAAATTCCTTCAGAGAATTACTACCGAGAAACTCTCAAATTTTAAAATGTTATTGTTTGAAGGATGAGTACAGAAAATTACGCGTAGTTTTTAATAAAACACAAAATTGACCAATTTGAATTATTTACAGCGTAAACAGTTATACACTAGAAAACCATTTATTTAGCCATGACGGTATAAGCTAAGATTGTTAAAGCAAAGATCGAAATCGGAACGAAATTGTCGCCCCAAAAGTCATTACTCTCAATACGAACGTTTTCTTCCTTTTGTGGAAAAAATGGCCCCAAAACTGTCGAAAAATGGAAACTTACCCCAACACGTAATGACCCCAACACGGATTTGTTTTCGAGAATCAAAATCGTCCGTATTGTAAGTAAGTACTGTAGATTAAAATTGTAAAAAAATCATTTATGGACTTCATATAGAAAAAGTGGCAATACATGAGTTCATAGAATTTTCTTCAAAAAGACTTGATTTTATAAAATGTTTTTTCCAAAGCGCATTTTTACTCAAAAATTTTAGGAAAACCTTGTCAAATTAAAAAACCATATTTGAAAACAAAAAAATCTTAACGCTTGCATATCGGTGTGTTTTTAATTCCCGATTTCGATCCCTGATTAAACGCCGATATTCTTAACTCGATGAAGTTATTTGAGTCGTAGAATCAGATACATGAAGAATGAAATTCCCAAAATCCAGAGAAACAAAGTACACCACATCTTCCCATATCCGCCACCAGCTATCTTTTTCAGTTTTCCCATTGTTGAGCCCAGAAATCCGCCCGTTTTGTCGAAGTCATCATCCTATCGTAAAATCAAATTAAATGCAGGCTTCTTTTTAACGAAAAATAGCGAATTGAAGACCTGTTCTTATTCGTCGTTAACAAATAAATTTTAGTTTTCTCAACCCGGGTAGAGGTCTTCATGTTAAAAAATGTTTAAAAAAGACATTTTTTGCAGTTTTCCCCAAAAAATGACTTGACCTTATAACCAACCCTTTTAAAAAGCATTTTTACTAGTAACGGGGGTCTGGTTATAAGGTCAAGCCCGAAAAAAATGTGATCGCCCAAAAAAAAAGTGAAAAACACATGATTTACCTTGAGAAAAAAACTGACTTGACCTTATAACGGCACAAATGGCTGACCTTATAACCACCTCCCTGTAGATATGATTGGAAAAAAATTGAAACCATAACGCCTATTCATATTGTAAAGCTTCCGCCTACGAATTAATCAAATGTAAAAATGCATACCATTTTTTTCAACATATCGTTGTGAAAACGGGCTTCGTCGCCGATTTTGATTGCTATGGCTTTTAGTTTATTGGTTTTGTCCAACAATCCATGTTCTAACGTTTCATTCTGTTCCTTGTAGGGAATATTCCCCCGGTACTGAGCCATTTTTAAAATCTAAAAAATCGAAATAAAGAGCGACTATTGGTCAGGCTCCAATTTTTGGAAAATTATTCAGGGGCAAGTCAATAAATTTGAACCGTCCAAAAAGTTCCATTTTTTCTAATTTTTCTTCATCGTCAGGATTTCCGTAAATTAGAACCGAATTTCCGGCTCGACCAGCGCGTCCAGTTCTGCCCGATCTTTGCAAAAATATTTTAAAAAATATTACAAAAAAATTGTAAGTTTTAAATTAAATAAGCCATTTTATTATAGCCAAATTAACCCCATGAGGGGCTCTAATTCCATAACGGTCGTTTACCCCATAAGGGCCGTTTTTTTTGAGAAACGAAAACGAGCGTTATGGAATCAAGGACTGTATTTTAAATGACATTAGTTATAACGTCAAGGTCAAAAAATGTCAGACCTTACACGCAACCCATGTATTTATGTAACATATGGCGCGCCACCAAGGCAATTGAATTACAAATTTTCCCGCCAGTTGCCCCACTATTAATGAGCCTACTATTAATGAGGGCATTAACAGTCATGCACATCGAGTTTATTATAACCGTCATGCGCATCTGGGGTAGTTAGCTACCCACTTTTTTATAGCACGCCATACAATGAACGGATTTGTTTGCTTTTTATTTTATTTTGAAGCCCTGTCGTTTTTCTCTTACTGGGGTGATTTGCAAGTTTAACCGAATTAACCCGCGTCCTCGACGGACTAAAACGTATCGAAAATTTTCTTAATTTTTTTTTTCTCCTATATAAAAACGTAAAATATTTTTTTTAATTTCAAATCTGTTGTCGGTTTTTAATTATCACAAGCCGTTCTCTTTTAATTTAGAATTAAAGTGAAAATGGGTAGCTAGCTACCCAATATGCGCATGACAGTTAACTGTAAACATTTCATAAGTTTTATTTTTATTTCGAATATTTTTCCTGTGAACATATTCCTCGACACTGTGCTGCCTTGTGCCCATATGAATGACTAAATCGACAAATGGTAAATCCATTCCGCGCGCCATCGCCGAGGTCCCAATCAATAAATTATTTCCGCCTTTTTGAAAATTTGACAAAATACGGTTTCTTTCGGCCTGTTTGAAATCAGAATGAATGTGATAAATTCCATCGAAGNCAGAGATCGGCAAATTTTATTTTGTTTCTTACCCTACCCTTCTTTTTTTCCGCGGGTCAAGCCGGGTCAAATGCCGGGTCTGACCCGAGCACGAAAAACGGGCCGGGTCAGACCCGTGTGCCGGGTCAAAGCCGGGTCAGAGCCGGGTCTGACGGTCAGACTCTGACCCGCGTAAAAAAAGGTGTTACCCTACCCCTGCTCTACCCGCGGGAAAGCCGGGTCAGACCCGGATTTGACCCGGCTTTTTTTATATTTTTGATGAATCAGCAATTTGTATAACACTTCTATTAATTATTACTTTTCTTTGATTTTAAAAAGTTTCAACTATTTTTGGTTTGAAAAAAATAATAGACCACTGAGAATAAATCATAATGTTTACGTGTTCAAAGAATTGTTGATAAATTATCAAGATTTATTTTAGAAAGTTTCAACTATTTTTGGTTTGAAAATCACACTAAAGCACTAAGGTAGAGTTTTTTTTTAAACTACAGTCCCGACCTTCAAATTGTGCAATTTGCGTTTCCGAAAAACGTGCACAATTTGGAAGTCGGGCACAATTTGAGAGTCGTCCAAAATTTGGTAAAATCGTTATCATCAAGTTGACTACTAGTTTTGTAGGGCGTTTTAGAGTCAAAAATATACACAAAATTGGCTCCTTTATCGTTTCGAACAAAAAAAATAGCTAATTGAATTATTAAATTTTGTCTGGCAAGCCAAAAAGACTTTTTGCCAGTCTCGTAAATTTTCCTGAAAAAGTGCACAATTTGGCAGTCGTGCAATTTGAGGGTGCACAATTTGAAAGCCGGGACTGTAATGACCAAAATTTGAAGATATTTTATCGAGCCGTTTTCGAGAAACCGATGTTTATATACTTTAGCCGGTTTTTCCGGTACTACCGGTTGTCCGATACCGGAGGTCATATTTTTTTTACACGCTACAAATATTTTCTGATATGCTCCCGAAAAAAAATTATCCGTAACTTGTATAGTGCTCCGGCAGTTTGGTTTCTTGCTCACTGCAACTAAAAAAAACTCTACCTAAGGCATTGCAACTGAGATTGATTTTTCCATTGAAACTAAAATGTTTTTATGGTGCAAATAACTTTAACCTAAAACTCAGACCTGACCTGACTTTGACCCGGCTGACCCGCCTCAAAAAACCTGTGACCCGTACCCGTGCCGGGTCTGACCCGTGTGAGCCGGGTCAAAGACGGGTCAGAGCCGGGTCTGACCCGGCCTAAAAAGGTGTTACCCTACCCCTACTTTTCCCGCGGGTAAGCCGGGTCTGACCCGTCTTACCCGGCGCGGGATTCCTTGTGCCGATCTCTGCTACGCACTACCCATGTGGCTTAACAGTTTGCATTTGACTTAACAATTTGCATTTGAATTAACACCTTTTTTCGGAAAAAAATGTGTTAAGAAAAAAGTTCATAATTTTGATTTCGAACATTTTTTCCTGTGAACATATTCCTCGACACTGTGTTGCCGTGTGCCCATATGAATGACTAAATCAACAAATGGTAAATCCATTCCGCGCGCCATCGCCGAAGTCCCAATCAATAAATTATTTCCGCCTTTTTGAAAATTTGACAAAATACGGTTTCTTTCGGCCTGTTTGAAATCAGAATGAATGTGATAAATTCCATCGAAACTCAAATCATTATCTTCTGTAGGTTTCCAATTAGGTTACCATAAAAAGTCATCGGTTTCGACAAACTTAGGAAATAAAAAGGTCCGCGGGTTTTTTGAAGAAACTGTTTTTCAGGCAAATTCCCGCAAAAACTTTTTCCTCAAGAAACGTTTTCCCGGATTAACCCGGTTACCCGAAAACTTAATAGCAGCTTTTTTAAAAGGCTCCTTTCAATTTTCCCGAATTTTTTTTTTTTTGTATTTTTCCCGAAAAACAGGATCGCTTTTTACGAAATTTTGTAAATACCTCTAGATGTGCATCTTTTTCAGGTCTACTTTTTCCAACTGTATCTCTAGATGTGCACGTTTTTTTGTCGTATTTTTAACGGTTAAATTGTCCGTGTGTACGACGAACAATGTCCCTCAAGATGTGCATGTCTCTCTAGATGTGCACGTTTTTCGGAAATCGAAAATGGACATCTAGAGATACGTGACTGTATTAAATATACCGAATTTTATATTAAAAAAGGCCTACAATCAAATAAAGCTTGATTTCATAAAAACGAATTAGGGTGTTTTCAAGGGTTTTCGGCAAATACCCTATGTTAATTTTCAGGGAACCTAATTGAAAAACTGCCTTTACGAATTTGCTGGCTAAGTGCATCGACCTCAATTTTCTGTTGGCAAAAAATCAGACAATTTGCTTCCTCTGTCGTATGAAGAAAATGTTTTTTCAGAGAAAACACGATACTTGACACATTTGATAAAGATCGTTTTTCATTCATCATTATCGCATAATGTTGGATAGACTTATTGGCCAGTTCATCTTTATTTATATCAATCAATCGAAAACTGTTTTCCGATAGTTTTTCAATTTCCTTGAGGTGATTTTTTTCAGTTACAAAAAGGTTACGACTCCGGTGGGGTGGGTTCAAATCCGACTCCAGTCACCAGATTTTTAATTGTTCGGTTTTTTTTTTACAATTCATGTCATAACCTGTTATTATTTGCGTCGTACAGTATGAGGTATAATAACGCGCTTCTCCCATTTTTAGTTTTTAAGTCTAAGTTTGAGAAAGCGAGAAACACGTTATTTTACCCAGTACGGTATGTTAATTTTAGAATATAAATTTAGACGATTTAAATACGATCTTACTTTTTACACTTTTTTATATGCATATCTCCTAAATATGCGCGAAGGAAAGTGGAAAAGGCGAAATTTTAGAAAAAAGGCCATTTTTTGCATTTTATATCAAATATTATGGTGTTTTATGGTAAAAAAAATTGAGTTGGGACAAAAAGTAGCACCAAATACGTGGCCGAGTTAAAACGCCCTAAAATACTTTTAAAAAACCACCTTTGTGATTTCATTATCAGCAGTGGCGCTAAATCCCATAATTTGGGCTTCGGGCATTTTATGTAATATGGACTGAATGTCATCGTGGTATCCGAGTTTCACCGTTTGGTCGATTTCATCCAAAATGACCATTTTTATTGATTCGGTTTCGATGAGTCCTTCCGACAACATTTCGTTTAAAACGCCACACGTTCCGATTATAATCTTTGGATATTTATGGAGGAAAAATAAGTTCTTTTGTCGTCGTTTTCCACCCGTTATAAGACCACAAAACGACATCCAATCATAATCGAGCTCACTATAAAATGTTTTTGAGGTCCAAAATGTTCTCTAAAGGCGTTGTCGGTTTTAAGATCTAGGTCTGAAAAACTGAATTGACCTTAAATCTTTTTTTTATCTCAAAACTCAACTCACTTGACCTTATAACCATTGAAAAAAAGTTTCAGAAAGACGCGAAAAAATGTGCTGGCGGTCTGGAGGTCTGCGCCCGAAAAAAAAAATGGTCAAAATGGCTGACCTTATAACCAGAACGCCCGTAAGAAGACTCAAAACATGATATTTCCGCGATAACTTTAGTAACACCCGTAACCAATTTTATGTAAAGGGGACATGGTTATAAGGTCTAAAAACAGACTTTAAAACAGGCCTTCTATTGTAAAAAAACTGACTTGACCTTATATGACCTTCAGATGTTATATCCACCCCAATAAAACGTCACCCTGGTTCCCTATTTTATTGTGATTAACTTCCATCAGAACTTGTTGGTTATAAGGTCATGGTCTGAAAAACTGACTTTACCTTAAATGCACTCTAGCTTACCTATGCTGAAATATAGCGTTGAGTGCTTTCATGACCTGAACAGCTAAATCACGTGTTGGAAGTACAATGACCACTTCTGTGCCCGGACTGTACGTATTTGAAACAACATGTTCTAGAATTGGGATAAGATAAGATAACGTTTTGCCACTTCCGGTCGCCGATTTAACCACAATATTTGCGTCTGGATTTTTGTGCAGCTCTTCCAGTACCTTTTCTTGAACTGGGTATAATTTGGGGTACCCAGCCTGTGTTATAATATTACCAACTCGTTTCGAAAGATTGCGTCTGCTAAGAGCGCATATACGCAACATTGATATTAAGTAAATATCACCTTATACATCTAAATTATGCATATCGGTTATCATATATTATAAATGTGTATGTAGAGTTGGCACCGTCTCATTTGGAAGAATGGACAACTTGGAAAAATCATTACACGGGGTCTGGTAATAAGGTCAAGCCCAAAAATACTGACTTGACGTTAATGCACTTAAACAAATGACTTGACCTTATAACCATTTGAAAAAAAATTGGTGTTTCCTCAAAAAAAACGTGATAAAACATGTTTTCCATGGAAAAAGAACTTGAGACCTTACAACCACACCTCCTGTATAATGTATATACAATGGTGGTGGCCATAACTCAGACATAAATTCTAAGTCATAAAAAACAGTTAAAGACGTGAATTTATTATCTCAAAAAGACCCAATTTGGTCCAAAATAATACACCAAAAACAACTGACGTGACCTTATACCCGTCAAAATGTCAGACCGTAGAAATAACAAAGATCCCTGTAAGCTTTTTTTTATAAAATTAGCATTCACCGAAAGAAACAAGTGCCAGCTCTTCACGAATATTCAATTGTCTATTTATCACTCTGATTCTTTTTGATATCATTATTTTTTCAAAGATGAACCCTAAAACCAAAAAAATTCTGTAAAATTCCGATAATTTTTGGGGCACTTTCCCAAAAATACCCTTTGTGTGCTCAGCATTGCGCCGTTATCTTCCAGATTTCCCAGTTTGCTCCGTTTTTTTTTCGGATTTCTGCAAGGGGAAAGTTACAAGATAACGGCGCAGGGGGTGTATATGTTTTATATTTTTACACTTGTATAAATATAACTCTAGAAGAAAAAAATTGCCCAAACAATGATACCAAAAAAGCGTCACACAAACTGGTCGGCATTAAAATTGGCAAACAGCGCAAAATTATTGGACAAATTATTTTTATGCCTTGGCTCAAATTTTTGCCTCTTCAAGTCTGGCCGGACCCGACTGGCCACCTCTTCTTGGACTGCCCCTGTACAAAACATTACTTTTCCATTTTCAACGCCCAGGTACTTGATTGCCATGCAGGTTTTCACAAAACAATCTGAAAATGGATATTTATCCAACATGCATACTTTTAACATTTTAACTAAAAACAGTGAATTTATTCTGTTAAAAAATTAACACGTGTTAAAATGCTGATTCTGTATGGTTAAGACCTTATGACCTCAAATGTATTTAAAAACCTCGGGCCTTACGGTCATACTTCGAAGTTCTGAACAATTTTTTAGCCG
Organism: Oikopleura albicans; assembly: GCA_004367875.1. Taxonomy (NCBI): domain Eukaryota; kingdom Metazoa; phylum Chordata; class Appendicularia; order Copelata; family Oikopleuridae; genus Oikopleura; species Oikopleura albicans. The sequence goes on along the minus strand of SCLG01000324.1, from coordinate 74,255 downwards.
GAAAACTCGGAAAATATTTGATATAAATTACAGGTGCGTCTGGTTCTAAGGTCAAGCCCCCAAAAAAAACTGATTTGATTGTCAAATGTTCAAAAAGACATGATTCTTATCAAAAAAAAAATGCCGAGCCTGAGGCAGGTCTTCCCCTAACCCGAAAATGTGAAAGAAATGATTTATCTTGAAAAGACGGATTTGACCTTATAATTTATAACGGTCACACCTTGTGACCTTATAACCAGGCCCATGTACGTGTCAAAAAATACTTGACCTTATAACGGCCAAATATCAGACCTCGTAAGTTACGAGTCGTAACCACTAGGCCAATAAACCTCGTACAGGGGGTCTGGTTATAAGGTCAAGTCCCAAAAAATGACTTGACCTTAATGACCTTTGGAAAAAAAACTGACTTGACCTTATAACCATCTGAAATTTGTTTTCCACCAGACCTTAATGCTGGGAAAAGTTTAGAAAGACATTATTTCACAGAAAAAAATGACTTGACCTTAGTGCAAAAAAGATGACTTGACCTTATAACTTATAAGTTATAAGGGTCACACCTTGTGGCCTTATAACCAGACCCCCTGTACAAATAATTTCAAAAACTCGTAAAAATATTAAAAAAAAAACTTACCTTCGCTCAAAAAGGGCGGATCGGCAACAATGACATCAAATTTATTTTTCAGTTCTGGTGGAAGTTTGAGGGGTTCATTATAATCCCAAAAATGAAAATTAGTAAATGTCGCAAATCGCCGGTCAAATTCGAGCAAAGTGATGTTTTCCTCTTTTATCGACTCTTGAGCGACCAAAAATTTCATTAATGTCGGTGACGAGATGCAGCAAACTGTTTTCCCATCTAACCCCCCTAGGGCACCTTGGACAATTTTTTGCAAGGANTCGCACGTTTTTTCGTCATACCAGAATTGACTCAATTGCCAGTCTTCGGTCAACTCGGTTTTGGCAAAAGTGGTCACGTCTGAAGTTGCCGCAGTTTCACGCTCAGAAAGCGCTTTTTGATCGGTCAAGAACTCCTGAAGGGCCGCCGCGGCATAATCCGACAGAACGGGCATATCATCGTCCGAATCACCCATTCTTCAAAAGTTTTAAGTTGAGTCATGAGTTGGCCTAAATGCATTTTGTAAAAGATCTTCGCCCAAAAAAATACAAAAAAGACATGATTAATGCTTAAAAAAATTCCTTAACCTCATGGCGTTCAAAATGTCAGACCTAATAACCATCCCTAATTTCGAGCATTATCAGTTTATTAAACAAAAAGACGCGCTTTCATCCCTAAAATGTGAAGTTTTTTTCAGAAAACTGAAAAACCCTGTAAAAAATTAGAATTTCACATGTGACACCTTATTGGTCGCCAAATCCTGCCTAAAACATCATTTGTCAACCATTTGGTCGCCAAGACTCGGCGACCAATTTTTTGGTTGCCAAAAATTTTTGGCCCGAAACTACGCAAAANCGGCATAATCCGACAGAACGGGCATATCATCGTCCGAATCACCCATTCTTCAAAAGTTTTAAGTTGAGTCATGAGTTGGCCTAAATGCATTTTATAAAAAATCTTCGCCCAAAAAAATACAAAAAAGACATGATTAATGCTTAAAAAATTTCCTTAGCCTCATGGCGTTCAAAATGTCACACCTAATAACCATCCCTAATTTCAAGCATTATCAGTTTATTAAACAAAAAGACGCGCTTTCATCCCTAAAATGTGAAGTTTTTTTCTGAAAACTGTAAAACCCTGTAAAAAATTAGAATTTCACATGTGACACCTTATTGGTCGCCAAATCCTGCCTAAAACATCATTTGTCAACCATTTGGTCGCCAAGACTCGGCGACCAATTTTTTGGTTGCCAAAACTACGCAAAATACCCTTCAACGGTTTTTATTAGGGGGTTGCCAAAAACCGTCTCATATTCACAATGCGCCAACCCAAATTTTTTTTAATTGAAAGGAGGCACCGACTGAATTGGAATCATTTGTTAAATGTCGAAAGGGGAATTTGTCGACAAATTCTATGTATCACTTTTTTCATTTTATCCACAAAAAAATCGAAGATAAAAAACATGATTTTGGTGAAAAATGGTCGACGGATTACCCTTTATTCACTTTACCTTTTTTGTCGACAAATTACCCTTTAGACAAGTGCCCTTTTCGACTAATAAGAAAGGATTCCAATTCAGTCGGAGTCGGTTTGGATTTAAAAACTAATTTATTGAATCATAAGTAGAAACAAAAAAAAAATTGACAGGATAATAAGAATGTACACCACATAACCCGTTATGTCAACACCATCAAACCTCAAAAACTGTTAATATAACGGGATAGGGCGTTTGGTTGAATAATTGGAAATCGAAACCCAAAAAGTGTTAACATAACGGGTTATGTGGTGTAGTTTATTTCACTTATACATGTATAAGACTTACTTGCGTTGCTTTAAAATAAAAAACAGTTAACTTAACCCCGCACCGCACACGAGGCCTAAAGTGTGAACCAATTCAAATGAATAATATCACGCTAAAATTACCGTGTGTCGGCGCTGGGATTAAGGCGGTGATGTCAAAAAACGGTAAAAAGGATTTAACAGGTAAAAAGGATTAACAGAAAAAATGCGTCTGAACATCCTGGACAAATGTCCAGGGAATTGTAGGAATATCATATGGTCCAAATGGTTATTTTAAATAACTTATTTATAAATGATAAAATAAATTTAAAAAAAAATATATTCAAAAAAAATGACTTTTGTCTTTATAATTAAATATATACTGGTTAGACTTCCTGGTTGTTAGGTCAAGCTAAAAAACTGACTAGACCTTATTGCACTTTTAAAAGTGACTAGACTTATATAGGCATTTGCAAATTGGCGTTTCCCAAAAAAAAAGCGTCAAAAGACATGATTTCATTAGAAAAAAATTGACTTCACCTTAAAACGGTCACAACTCGGAACCTTATAATTAGACCCCTGTACATATATACACCACCTAACTTAGGTGACTTAACCATTTTAAATAACACTTTTTCACGTTTTTTTTTGTTATTTCAAATGGTTAGGGTGGTGTAGAGGGGCTCTGGTTATAAAGTCCACCCCAAAAAACTGACTTCACCTTAATACACTGTATTTCTAAAAAAAAAGTGTTTGTTACTTTCAGGGGGTTTAATTAAAAATGCGCGGATTTTATTTTTTCGTGAATTTTAGTTGATATCCGGTATCTTCTATCATGTAATCGTCTACTACGGGAGTGAAGTTGATCGGGAAAGGGGCAATAGACTTTCCGTTTTCGTCCTTTTCGTCCATTTTATTTCTAATTTCATCTTCGGACGTGTTAAAGTCTTTCGGTCCGGCGACTCGAACGACGTTATCTTGGTTGATCGTCAGTCGATTTTTTGGAATTTTTATGATCGGGTCCTCTTCGTATGTGTTTTTGCAGTGGAAATAATCGTTGTCGATTTTCCAAATTAAAACCACATGGCTAATGCCTGATCCCGCATGTCGAATTTCAACTATCGTATTTTCCTAAATAAATGCATTATTTAACTCAGAACTGCAACACGAGACAGTGCGTTCCTTTAGTTAGTATACACCAGTTGTACGGTTATCTTTCGCAAACCATGTCGAAAATGACGAAATATAACTGAAAATAGGCTCAAAAATGAAAGATAAAAGAAATTGCGTAGGCGATGAAAGATAACTGCAAATAGGCATTATGTAACAGGCGCATATTGCGCAATACGTGCTTTCATTTTAATTAGTTTGTATCACGTGATTTCAGAAATTATGTTAAAAATTGTGGACTAAGGTGGTCTCGGGTCTAAAACTAGAAAAAACCGTTATTTTTCCAGTTTTTCGTGGTTAACTATTAACCGGTTGGCAGTAGCCACTTGAATGGCTATGTTCACCACGGGATGCGCCGTATTGGGTTACCATATATATATCTGAAAATCAAGCATTTTGAAACACTTCTAAAATCGGGTCAAAATCTCAGGTGGCTGTCGTACTTATGAAGTTATAACGGACAATTTAAGTCGCCGGCCTTCAAGCAACGCCTGTAAAAAGAATTATATTAAGTAAAAGGACGTTACCTGAAAGAATTCAGTACCAGCGCGCAAATAAAGCTTCTTATCGGGCAAATGATCTCTATAATGTTCTAGAACATGTTCGAGTGCGGGCGAATTTGGATGGTTTACTTCTTCGTAGGTTAATTGGACATTTTCAATGTTAATTTCGAGACTCTTAAGAAGTTCTCGAACGGGCAAAATGCGTTTCCACCCTTCAATTTCGAAAGCAGTTCGGTTAACAAGGCGTTGAACAACCGTTGACAAACAAGCTGATTGTTTTCCAACGTCATTTTGAAAACTCCTTGGATTCACACACCCGATAAAAACCAAAAACATTTTCTTGTAAGAATATCCGGGAGCCTTTTTACACATGGAAATTTCCATCTCTTCGATCTGGGCATCGTTCATAATTGAGGGACCCGATTTTTTTTGATTTTTTTCGATGAAACCAAAAAGCGCCCGACGAAAGCAATTAATAAGGGCGTAAGAGTGGCACAAATGAGTCATACCTTGGTCGTGAATTTCAATCACCTCGGAAGAACCGTCCAAATTGTGCAGAATAGTTTCGAAAAAGACATCGGTGTGAAGGTCGACTGAAGCCTGGGTATTTTCGGTGACCTTTCTGAAGTTTTCTGAAATCGACGAAGAATGATCGAACTTAATATTCATAAGAGATCTCAATAATCTTTCAACCTCAAAATGATTCAAATCCATTCTGTGCTCTGGGTCGGCCTTAACATATTTTCAGTCTGTGAAATATTACAACTCTATTGTGCTCTTGAATTTTAAATGATGACGAGGGTATGAATAAAATCAGAATATAATTTCAGACTTCGGGTTAATTAGTCAAAAAACCTTCAAAAGAGGCAAAATAACTGCAGATTTATTTATATAAGTCTTATATTACATATTGTATTACATATTACATAGTGTATATAAGTTATAAAGAAGTTATACAAGTCTATATGTAGGGTCGCTCACGCGAACTTTGGTCTTCATCCAAAAAAAAACCGTAAAAAGACATGATTTGAAAGATTTTTTCCCAAATAGCATGCTACTCAAAATAACAGACTTGACCTTATAACGGCAGAGTTTGCGGTGCATCGGAGTTAAGGACAGGCTTGACAAAATAAGCCAGTAAATTATCTACAAGGGGTCTGGTTATAAGGTCAAGCCCCAAAAAAATGACTTGACCTTAGTGCAAGAAAAAAGTCCACAAAGATATGATTTCTATAAAAAAATTATTACCCGTGTTTTACCCGTGTGGTTATAAACGTATATGTCGAGTTCTAAATTTAAACCAAAAAAAAAAGTGAAAAAGACATGATTTCTATAAAACAAAATTTATTACGCGTGTTTACCCCTGTCGTTTTAAACGTATATGTCGAGTTCTGAATTTAAACCTCAAAAAAGACATGATTTATCTAGAAAAAAATTACTTGACCTTAGTGCCAAAAAGATGACTTGACCTTATAACGGTCACAATTTGTGACCTTATAACCAGACCCCCCTGTACTTATCACAAATTATATATTATAGAGTTTTTAAAAGTTTATAAAAAAAACGAGATGGAAACTTACATGCAACAGTTTTTCGAGCGAAATTCTAAATTCTTTGAAAATCTTTGATAACGTCGTTGAAAACTTCTTTGAAAATCTACGTTCATTTTTGTCAAGAAACGTGATTTTGTCGAATATTTCTTCCGACAATGGTTGCGCCAATAAATTCCAGCCCCAATTCCATCCAAAAAAAATCAAAATGGCGACTTTGGCGAAAGAATAATTGTCACTTTTGGGAGAAGGTTTTCCGGCGAATTGTTCCGGTGACCCGAATCCCGGTGTTCCAGATTGACCCTCAAGTTCGTCTTTATTTGTTGAGATGCCAAAATCACTCAGTACGAAGTCAATTTGTCCCTCGGTGACGTCGATCAGTATATTGGAAGGTTTAATGTCCAGATGACATAACTTCTTCTCTTGGATATACATTAAAACATCTTTTAACGGTGACAGGAGTCCAAATATGATCTTTCCCGTCGGCGTGTTATTTTTTAGATACACCCGGAGGTTAGAATTGTAAAACTTCATAACCATCACATGGTGGAGCTCTTTCCCGAAATACTGAAATCTTGAATCCAAAAGTTTAATAATATTTGAGTGATCAATGGAAGCCACTGTCAGTTCTAATGGGCGACCGGACTTTTCCATATCTTGAGAGTTAATCAGATGAACCTGCGAAAGATTTTTAATTTGCTTTTTATCCCGCGCAACTTTAATTGCTCTTTTCTCTTCCGCCTCCCCGTGGCTTAAGACAACCGCTTCTCCGCCTACGCCCAAAACACGCGACATATCGAACTCAATCTGTCCCAGTTTTTTTAGCTTACCAATAAGGAACGTCTTAACACGTTTTGAACGCTTATGGGACGCATTGTCCCAGTTTATACCAATATCGGGAGACGCCTTGAAAAAAAGAATTATTAATTTTATAGACACGTTGAGAGACTTGACCTTATAGCCTTTATATAATGTTATAACATATGTTTATAGACAATGGGCGGCCCATTATGTATTTGCTTCAGCAAAAATAATTCGCGGTTCAAATTTTTTAATGATTATAAGGTCAAAGTCAAAAAAATTGAGTTGACCTTCATTTTTTGAAAAAATGAGTTGACCTTATAAGTCATAAGTTATGAGTCATAACTAGGGTGTCCCAACTTTGAGGGCAACTTTTTTCCCGGGGGGTTAAGACTTCCGGACAAAAACCAAATGGAAGAGCAGGCGAAATGGAACACACAGGATGAAAAATGGAGATTCCAGTACATGGGGTCACCCATTTAAGGGTCATTTAAAAATAGCCCTCNTTAAATTTTCAACCGCTTGGTTAACCACTTGCACCACTCAGCACCAAATTTTCCTTTAGGGGTCCAGTAGCTCAGAATCTGGAAATTATTTTCTGGTAAAAGATCTTTTGGGGGGCTTTGGGCGCGCTTAGGAGAGCAAAAAAACATGATTTTTTTGACTTTTCTCCGGTTAATTTCTAACCGGTTAATGATAGAGACTTCTAAGGTTCAGGATAAGATGCGCCGTGGTCGTTTACCATAACTATCAAAATATCACGAAATTTGAGGTACTTCTAAATTCGAGTCAAATTTCGCGTGAGCGACCCTAGCTATAGTTGTGAGAAATATGGGCGCGGGGCCATCTAGTGGTTAGGGCACAGTCGCGTTTAAAAAAAAAGCTGGATTTTTTCTGTCTGCCAGACAGATGTCAGAAAAAAAAAAGTTTTTGTGCCTGGGAGTTAACTTATGATGTAAGCTTTCACCACATGAAGTATCAGAAGTTTTTAACGTCTAGTTTATTTTTAACGGCAGTTTGTGTTAAAAAAAAACTCGATTTTTTTTCATGAGATTTTGAGGGCTATTTTTAAATGACCCTTAAATGGGTGACCCCATGTACTTAAAACTCCACTTTTCATTCTGTATGTCCCATTTCGCCTGCTCTTTCATTTGGTTTTTGTCCGGAAGTCTTAACGTGCCGGTCAAAAAAAGTTGGGACACCCTAGTCATAACCAACATAAACTTGTTGCTAAACATAAAAGTTATTGCAAAACTCACTTTTAATTGGCCATTTTCCATTGTCAAAATGAACTTTTTGTCGACGCCTTTTTGTTTCAAAAAACTCGCCAAAAATGACAATTTTTTGTCGAATAAATATCGCCATAAAAGTGACTCCGGCAAATTGTAAATATTTCCAAAAACGGTTTTCATAGGTCCACTGATGTCAACTTCCGATTCTTCGCAGAGTTTCTGAAATTTCGAAAAAATGGGGTGAAATGCTCTATCCAAGTTGTTTTTTGTCATGAACTCAAGTTGTCCTTTAAATGTTTCTTCAAAATTCTCGTCATTTTTGTATTTCTCTACGAGTTTTTTGGTCAAAGACGGAAATTTTCCGAAAACTTGAATAACGAAAGAAAGAGGTTGATCATTTTCTGTCACAAAAAATCTGACGAAAACGTCCCAAAACTGGGGCTCAGTTTCCGACATTGACTGCTCACTTATCCCGCTTTTTATAAATATTTCGCCAAGCGTTGAAAATCGAGAATAATTTCGATCTTTTTCGAACAGTTTCGACAATTCCTTCGTGACCAACTTCTCACTTTTCAGGATATTCAAAAGGTATTTAACTTCATCATCAGGATTATAATAATTAGGATCTTTCTTTTTCTCAGCCAAAATTGCCATTTCTAGGACGGATGTTTCCGAGCTGGTTAATAAATTGACGAAATATTGCCAAAACTGAGGTTCAGTTTCGGACATTGACTGTTGATTGATGTTATACTTTGCAAATATTTCTACAACCAGTGAAATTCGAGAATAATTTCGATTTTTTTCGAATAGTTTCGACAATTCCTTCGTGACCAACTTCTCACTTTTCAGGATATTCACAAGGGTTTCAACTCCAAAAGAAACACGATTTTCCTCCGCCGAAATTGCGATGTCTAAGACTGGTGTTTCCCAGCTGGTTAATAAACTGGCCGCCTTTTTTGTTCCAATATGATCACTGATAAGTATAATCCAACCACATTCTTCGTAAACCACCCTCATTGCGATTGCCCGCTCTGCTTCGTCGGGATTCATTTCTTCCAATTTCTTCATAATTTCGAATTGGTTAAACCGAGCTGCCCAGGAATATGCCGTCCATCCATGCTCTTTAACCCAATCCCCAGTTGCTCCATTCTTCCTCAGTTCTTCAAATTCATCCCAGTTTCTATTATACACCGCATCAAACAACCTTTCATCTTTCTCTTTCTGCTCTTTTGTTTTTGTCTTTTCAATTTCTGCCCAATCCAGGACCCATGACTTCGATCCGACCACTTTTCTTAATTTTTCGAACATTTCATCTTCTGTTTTGAATTTTTGAAGTTTGTGTTTTGAAATCGGCATTTTCTCTAAATATTCGAATAAATTTAACTCTCAAACTCAATGCACATGTGATGGAGATTTAACTGAGAATTTTAAAACTTCGTAATTACAGGCGGGGTGGGTCATAAGGTCACCAAAAAATTGACTTGACCTTAATGAACTTTGGAAAAAAACTGACGTTAAAAGACACGATTTTAAATTTTTTTCCCAAAAAACATACATCTCAAAAAACTGACTTGACCTTAGTGAACAACTCGGGAATGACATTCAGAGTCAAATTTTTGAAGGTTAGACCCCTAATTTTTCCGTTTTTTGAGATTCCGTGAAGCAAAATTAATGAAATTCCACGTCTAGACTCAGTTTTATTTCAGAAATTACCGGTATATGCGGTCCGTTACAGGTAAAACCCTTATATGGGGTTTTATGGTTTTTTTTTTCTTGATCCTAACGAGTAAAATTAGTTAAACTTCACGTTAAAATTCACATTGCGATTCCTGCACTCCTACTCAATTCAAAAATCATAAAAACGTAAAAAAATCGCATTAAAAAAAAACTAGGTGCGTCCTTAACTATAGCCGCCAGAGGAAGTGGGGGAAGCTGGACTATTAAACGTGATTTACCTTTATTTTATTATAGCTGCGGTGTAGAAGTTAATTGATGTAAATTTCCCGAATGTCGTCAATTAGGATAATTCACTTCAGTGGTTAAACTGAACGAACGCATTTCACCTAAAAACTAAAAATTAATCTAAAGATTGCTGAAATGCGTGATGGATTCACAGGCATTGTTGCCCTTTTAACAAAAAGTTTAAAATTTACATGATTTTATAGAAAAAAAAATGTGAAAGCGGGGTATAATTTCGCCTAGAATAAAGTCAAAAGATATAAATTTCGACTGAAAAACTGACTAGACCTTATATAATAAGCTATAGCGGTTAAAATGGCTGACCTTATAACCAATAATGCCCGAACCATAAATATAAGTTCAAAAGGTTATTTGAAATTACAGGTACAGCCAGGGGATGCGCATCAAAAATGGCATTTACAAATGTTCGTGAAAAAGCGCATAGGTCGTTTTTTTTTTCGGAGGTCCTGGAATTTTTCTGAGCGCCACGTTTTACGAGTTATCGACCTAATTTTTTTTTAGGTGAAAGATACAACCTTTGGAAAAGGATTTAACGGAGCACTTTTTTCGATTTAGGTCAAGGTCACTCATAACCTAGTACCTAAAATATAGTGATAATTCGAGTTTTCGGCACTTCCGGCGGATTTCTGGCTGACCTTGACCTAAATCGAAAAAAGTGCTCCGTCAACTCCGTTGCCAAGGGTTGTATCTATCATCTAAAAAAAAATTAGGTCGATAGCTTGTAAACCCGAAGCATGAGGACTTGCAAAAGTCCAGGACCTGCGAAAAAAAAAGCGACCATATAGAGAGACCGCTGACTGTACATTGCTAAAAAGTTTTGTATAGCAATAATTTAACCCCCTAACCCACAAGTGTATTTAATATTATGTGAGGCCTAAGGTGTCGATTTGTCAAACAAACCGAAAAAACGAATTGAAATATTACGAACGGTAAAATTATGAACGACAAAACTACAGGCGGGGTTGGTTATAACTTATAAGGTCAAGGTCAAAAAAACTGACTTGACCTTAAATGCATTTTTGAAAACTGACTTGACCTTATAACATATAAGTTATAAGTTATAAGTAACCCCATTTTTTTTACATTTTTCCCAAAAAAATATGAAGACCTCCCCCCCCTAATTTTCTTGGCGAGGGGGGAGGTCTTCAGTGAAGACTCTTCACCCAAAAAAAAAGTAAAAAAAGACATGATTTATCTTGAAAAAAAAACTGACTTGACCTTAGTGCAAAAAAACTGACTTGACCTTATAACGGCACAAATGGCTGACCTTATAACCAACCCCGGCTGTAAAAAAGTGTGCAAACTAGAACAAATTATAAATCAGCTCTTGTAAATCTTGACCCAAATCCAAAACGTGAATTTTTTTGACGAAGTCTCAAAAAGACATGATTACATTTCTTAATTTACCTGGCGAATAGTTACTCACTTCTGGCCGCCAAGGTGCAAGATGGTTAAATTCAGTTTCGAACTTTCAGTCTTAATAAAACTTAAATTAAATGTGGCTATGGTAGAAGTTTTTTGGGGTTTTAAAAATCGTGGGTTAAAAAACACGATAAGACGTTAGATTTCAGCACAGATTTCAGTGACAGGTATCTGAAAAATTTTTAGAACATAATAAATGTAAATATTTTTTCCCAAAAAGACATGATTTTAAGGGTGGTCTGCTCGATTTGTTTACAAACATGCATGAAAAATAAAACGTTATTGTGGACAAGGCATACATTCAATCAATTTGAAACTGCCATGTACACATTTTTCCAACCTTCGGCAATCATTTCCCATTTTTTCACGCACCATAACTATTGAGAGTGACCTTGAATCTGAGTCTGAACTTGTCACTTCCGGTTTCGTATAATTGCTACTTCTTTCGCACGGTTTGTTGGATCAATTTCGTTTTTTTTGGAAAAAGTGTGGAATTAAAAACTCTACAACATTGACAGAAAACATTTTCGATTTTTAATTTATTTTTTTTATTAGTGGAAAATTAGTGTTTTCCCCTATTTTAAACTAAAAAAAAATAGTGATCCAAGAAAAAATNNNAAAGAATTAAAAATGCATTATATTGTCATTTTAATTTGTTTGGAGAAACAAAAAAGGTTTATTTTTATCAATAAAATTTTATTTTTATTTTTTTTGTTCCGAGTGCAAATTTTTAGGGCGCTAATTCAGAGAGTTAAATAAATTATTATTTCTTCATTCGAGTGGCAGCTTATAGAGAACTAAAAAATATTCAATTGGTATTAATTTGAAAAAAATCTGGTAAGCCAATAATTTTTTGTAGCGGTGTAAAAATCAATTTTGCCAAAAAAATGGCGCTATGTCTCTATCGGTTAAGGATTTTTTGCCTAAAAGACATGATTTTGAAACAACCATTAGACCTTAGACCCAACAAACATAAGACCTTATAAGTTATAACGCACCGAATCTCAGACCTTATAACCAAACCCCTGTAAATTACAGTGTAATGGTTTAAACTGTAGACTTTTAATTGCCGTTCAATAAATACAATTTATTATATCAGTGGCTAGTTATAACAATTAACTGTTGCCAGTGCATAAAATGAAGAAACGTTCGTTTTTTTTTTTGAGATTTTGAGGGTTAAAATGCCATTTTCGTCGCATATTCTTCACATTCAAAAACCCTCCAGGCTGCAGCGGGTTCGGGCTCCATTGGATCTCGGAAAAGCGTCCAGACATGATAACATTTATAAACTTCATCGGGCTGAAAATATCATTTGTTAGAAACGCACATGACACTCATTAACTACACCGCCTAACCAGTTATCATATTGACATCAAAAGTGTTAAGATAATTGATTAGAGCGTGGGCGAAAATCGCTATACGTTTCGGTCGACAAAGTTAAGATAACCCAATTTTGTTTACATAAATGGTTAGGACGTGTAAATAATTTCAGAATAATCAAAAAAATGCATATAATAGTTAAAAATTCAACGTAGTTGGGGTGGTTATAAGGTATTTGTAAAAAAAACTCTAAGAACATTAAATTCATTTTTGAAAGACCAAAAACTTTTCCATGCTCGTTAATTTTTTTAACTTTTTAAAACATTGGCTTCGTAGAACTCTGCCAATAAAAAAAATTGAAATTTTCGTCAAAAAGCCACAAAAATTGCCATTGACCTAAATTTAATATTAACTTTGGTAGAGTTTTTTTAGAAGGAACCGAACGCGAAAACACTTCCAGCGAGCACCGTGCAACCTACTTAATTACTTTTTTTGTAATGGGCTGGAAATGTTTGAATTTTTGACAAAAAATATGACCTCCGATATCGGACACCCGCTAGTACCGGAAATAACCAGTTAAAACACAAAAACACCGGTTTCTCGAAAACCGGTCGATGATTTTTCCCGAAAAATTTACCAAACCTTTCATTTTTCACGAGGATTTTTTTGGTTTGGTCAAAAATGACATATGACACCCCAAGGGGGTCAAATTACAAGTTTAAAATAGGATATTACTTAGGGGGTTCATTGGAACGTATTTTGAACAGCGATTAGGAATATGCTATTTAAAAATTCTAAAACTTGAAATTTGACCCCTTTTTGGCCATTTTGACAGGAAAATGAATAAATTAAATCTAAAAAAAATACAGTCCTTACTCCTTTTTCGGACGTTTTCGGTTCTCGAAAATAACGTCTGAAAAAGAAGCGTCGCATTGTCACAAAAAAGATCCCTTTTTTATTAGAATGGCCCCATTTCGGTCGAAAAAGGAGCGTCCGAAAAGGGAGTAAGGACAGCATTGTTCATTTTTATTTTTTGTTTGCTCTATTTTTGAAGTTATGACTTTCTGAAATTTTCTAGTTTTTTTTTTTCATTTTGGTCATACGCCATAAACTACTCACCGATGGATAACCGGTCTGTTCAATTAAGTTGCCATTTTTATCAGTGTACGCCATAAGTAAATTCGTCTGGAATTCGATTTGAATGGCGGGGTGATCGTCATGAATTTTTGCATCCATAATTGACAGTTTTTCCAAATTAATTGTCTTTTCAAAATACTTGATTTGATCTTTTGCCCGCTCGCGGTGTCTTATCGAAAATTTTTGGGCGGCGCTGTCGTGGCACCAATCCTCCAAAATTTCGGTATCGTTGATGGCTTTGGCCTCAAGCAAAATCGGAATCATTTCTTTTTCGAGAAAAGTGACGAAATTTTCCATGTCAAAGTTTCCGTCAATTTTTCGTATGGCTCTAAACACAAATGCTGTAATTTTTTTCACACGGGATGTGAAAACTGACTTGACCTTAAATGCACTTCAAAAATTGACTCGAGGTTTTAACATACAGGGGGTATGGTTATAAGGTCAAGCCCGAAAAAAATGACTTGACCTTAATGCCATTTAAAATTTTTTTTCCTAATATTTGATTTTCGCGAAAAAATTATGGTCTTCACTCTACAAAATGTAAAAAAAAGACACTATTTTATAGAAAAAAGCGTAAAAAGACATGATTTCAAAGTTTTTTTCCCAAAACACATACTTCAAAAAAAATTGACTTGACCTTAGTGCAAGAAAAAAATGACTTGACCTTAGTGCAAAAAAGATGACTTGACCTTATAGCGGTCACCTTTTGTGACCTTATAACCATACCCCCCTGTACTTGAAACACATGGACCCTTTTTAAATGTTTTCATCCAAAAAAAAGCGTAAAAAAGACATGATTTTAAATAATTTTTCCCCAAAAAGCATGATTTTGACTTCACATCAGAAGAACCATAAGACCTTAGAACGGAACAAACGCCCAGACCTTATCAGTTACAACCAAGCCCTGTAGCTGTGACTTCACCTTATAACTGTCACGACTTCAGACCTTATAACCAGACCCCCTGTAGATTTATTATAATTCGGCAACAATGTCTGCTTATCTTGGTTATAAGGCCCAAGTATAAAAAACTACTTGACCCTAAGTGTAGTTTTTTTTTATTTTCACGGACACGTAATCCAAACAAATCCAAAAAAGACATGACTTATGTTGAAAAAAACTGATTATAAATTAGTGCTAAAAAAGTGACTTGACCTTATAACCGTAATAGCTTCATTATATTAGTTTGTAGAAAAGACATGATTTTGCAGATTTTTTTCAAAAAAGACATGATTTTAAAGATTTTTTTTCCCAAAAAGACATGATTTTAAAGATTTTTTCCCAAAAAGACATGATTTTGTACGAACCATATAACTTTACTCTGGAAAAAGAACATAAAATAACGCACCAAATCTCAAACCTTATAACCAACCTGGTGTAAATGTTTATACTAATATATTGACTACAGTGATAAAGCCAGACCACAAAACACTGACATGACGTTCTAACCATCTAAAAATGGACTTACGTGATAGCTTCATTATATTGGTTAGTAGACATGCGGCGCCCCCAAGCGGCCACGCGACTATTAAGCATAACAAATCCTCTGACGACCGTATTTTCACTCGCGCTAATTCTGTCAGTCATATCGTCCATTCGCTGTCCCATCGCCGAGTTTTTGAACTTTTCGTAAATTATTGAGTCGCGATGAACAGCGACACCTTGCGACTCCAGATCCGCATCATAATGGATTTGACGGAATTCCTTGTCGACTAGAAATATACTTTGAGGTTATAAGGTCTTTTGAAATTAAAAAAGGTCGTTATAGCCACCTTAAATCCATTTTACCCCAAAATATGAAAAAATTTTTAATCAAAAGATGGGCGCATTTTTTCTAGAAAAAAAAATACGCAATATGGGCCTTTAACCGGTCAAAAACCCCGTTAACCGGCCACTTTTAGACCAATTTTTTTTTTGAAATAACATTATTTAACAACTACGCATTGAGCCGTTAACCGGCCAAAAAACTCGTTAAACGGACAGTTTTTGAAAAAATTTAGTGGCCGGTTAACAGCGCATCCTGTGTATTGTGCCCAATTTTTCGCAATCTAGAAAAAAATCTAAACATGTTTTTTTCTGACAAGTCTAAAAATGTCAGAATTTTAACCGTCACAAAAAATAAACCGTCCCCCTCCCGAAATAACGTGTCCTTTCAAAAATACAATTTTGAGCAGAAACATAAACTTACTTTGTTTCCGTTTCCGGAGAATTTTGGCAGGGTTATAATTTGGCGAAACATAATCGTCGGTAAAAACCGCCATTCTTTCTTCGGGCGACTGTTTGTCGGTAATATCCATATTTTTAACTGATTCGAAAATATCAGCCACTTTTTCGCTAACACTTCCAAAAGATTCAGCCGTCTTTTTAATTTTCTAAAGAATGAAAAATTAGCTTTAGATTTAAAAATTATCAGCAATAAAAAAAGATTAAAAAAAAACGAAAAACTAGATAATTTTAAAGAAAAACGAAAAACTAATGAAAAATATAAATTTGAGAATTGTAAAAAAAATAAGAAAATTT
>SCLG01000324.1:33047-45894 GCA_004367875.1 Oikopleura albicans | reverse complement strand
CCCTGAACAAAAAGATTTAAACTGGTAAAACGGATGTTGCGTCCACCAAACACGCTGCTCAAAGGACAGGCACAATTTGTGCAGCTCATTGGTCAAAAAGCTCACACTTTTCTTGCGGCAAATTTCAAAAAGCCCGCGGGCAATACGTGCGGCATTTTGCTCGATATAGTTCAAGTCCGAGTTTAAACTTGAGACTTTTGAATAGCCATGACTCAGATAGGTCTGGAGTAAGCAATTGACTTTTCCGGTCACATTTTCGACGCCCCCAATAATATTATATTCGGTTTCTCTGGCCAGTCGATCCAGCTCGTCCATTTCGTCATTTCGAATTTTTAATTGTTCGAATTCTTTACTGGATGCCACCAAATTAAACAGGTACATCGTACTTATATGAGCCGTCTGATCACTGGTTCATTAAAAAAGTTTATAAAATTATGACCATTATCTTGACGCAAATTGCCTATTTTCCGTATGTTAACATATTTCGTCATTTTTCGTCATGCGATTACTTTTTGTAAAAAAAGAGGTCCTTATCCAAAAAAAGGTAAAAGACATGATTTTATAGATTTGAGTCCCAGAAACATAATTTTATAAAAAAAATTTCGAAAAAGACATGATTTTATAGATTTTTTTTTTTCGAAAAGGACATGAGTTTTTAGATATGTATCGCGAAAAGACATGATTTTTTCCCAAAACATGATTTCTTAGATATCAAGCCCAAAAAGACCTGATTTTTTTTAGATTTTTATCCCGAAAAGTCACGATTTGTCCCAATAACATGATTTTTAGATTTTTATCCCGAAAAGACATAATAAGCTACGGCGCTGGGGTCTGTAACTGAATTACAAGCCACGCCTATTGGCTCATGGTTATTTATAGGCGCCTCCTATTGGCTAGCGTCCTTTAGCCACGCAAATGACTCACCGTGTGGCTTGTAATTTTAGTTCCAAAAACATGATTTTTTAGATTTATATCCCGAAAAGCATGATTTTTTAGATATTTTGCCCGAAAAGACATGCTTTTCGTGCCAAGACACGATTTTACTTTATTCTTTACTATAAATTACCAATGATAATCATTTATGTTCTAGAATAAACCAGGACCTTTTCAATTCCATCATTGTACATTTCAATTGAATCATGTCGAATATAAAAGTGGCTGGCGGTGCGACCCATATCACAGGGCGCTAGTGACTTATTCATTTCATTAAATCGAATCATTCGCGCGCGGTCAAGTTGAAGCGCGGCGTCACGAATAAAACGGGATTTTACTTGATGCAATCCGCCGGCATCCTCAATATCCTTCCGATTAACCCCGTAATGGAAGGGATTCCGGGAAAGGCGAACGTCCAAATAAGTATATGAAAGCCAAATAATAGCATCGTCTATGCTACTCACGCTCCCGCTATTTTTGCGGTTTAAAGCCTAATTTGACGATAGAACTACAGGAGGGTCTGGTTATAAGGTCAAGCCCCAAAAAATTACTTGACCTTAATGCACTCCAAAAAATAACTTGACCTTAGTACAAGAAAAAAGTCCAAAAAGATATGATTTCTATAAAAAAATTATTACCCGTGTTTTACCCGTGTCGTTCTAACCGTATATGTCGAGTTCTAAATTTAAACCCAAAAAAGTGAAAAAAGACATGATTTATCTTGAAAAAAATAACTTGACCTTAGTGCAAAAAAAGATGACTTGACCTTTTAACGGTCACACCTTTTGACCTTATAACCAGACCCCCCTGTACGACAAGTTTGCCTTGTATTCATGTAACTCTTATTTTTATTTCTCTAGTTTGTACCAATGAACACTTTGCCATTATAAAAGAGTATAAAAAAGTAAACCGCGATCCTGCAAATTTCGGCATTAAGATTATCGGCCATTTTGCCCAAAAATTGGGATTCAATGGGCGCCGCACGAATCATAAGGGAAACGTAATGTGCTAGCTTATCGTGCGTGGTAATAATCGTTGCTTCCCCGCTCGTGTCATATTGGGGTCGCCCCGCACGACCGAAAATTTGCTGCACATCCAAAACCGACAGGTCAANGCAAATTTCGGCATTAAGATTATCTGCCATTTTTCCCAAAAATTGGGATTCAATGGGCGCCGCACGAATCATAAGGGAAACGTAATGTGCCAGTTTATCGTGCGTGGTAATAATCGTTGCTTCCCCGCTCGTGTCATATTGGGGTCGCCCCGCACGACCGAAAATTTGCTGCACATCCAAAACCGACAGGTCAATATAATTACCGTCGGCGTAAATTTCAGTTCCCTTGATGACGACCGCATAAGCCGGCAAGTTAACTCCCCAGGCGAGTGTGGACGTACATGAGAGTACCCGAATCAACCCCACCTAATATCGGGCTCGACTGAATTTTTCTTTTTAGTTATTTAATATTTCTTTTTAATTTATTTCGGTTAATTTTTAATAATACGGTATTAATGAATAGGCTAGTTGCAAAAAAATGTTTAAAAATTGTTTTGCCCGGTTAGGGTTCCTGCAGACAAGCAACGTAGAGTATGAGGTATAATAACGCGCTTCTCGCTTTTCTAGTTTTTAAGCCTCTTAAAATTCAAAATTTGAGAAAGCGAGAAGCACGTTATTTTACCCCCATACTGTACGGTGTTTACCGCCAGCATTTGAAAAGCACTATATTAAGTTTATAAGTTTATAGCATAGTCTGTCGAGCCCAGCCTCATACAACTGCTCGACAAGGGTTCGATGGGCTCGAATCATGCCGGCATGGTGAATACCAAAGCCATACTTGAAAAAGTTGATAATTTGTCGATTTCGGCATGCTTCGACGCGTTTGGCAAATTCGTAATAGCGCGGGTGGGCTTGGTCCGGCTCGAATTCATGACGGACGCCCTCTTTGGTGGCACGTTCCATCAGGGCTTCAATTGTCTTCGCCGTTCCATTTCGGGAATGGACGAAGACCATCACCTGTTTTTCATTTCGAATGTGTTTCAGAGAAATTCTAGCTTGGTTTTGAATTAAAAGCGGTTTATTAGGAATAACGCCAAATTTGGGGAAAATGTTATGGCTTGGATCTTTTTGGCCGAAACTTTCTTTGATTACAGCTGCTGGTATATAAGATCTTAACGTCCTACGGGCGGACTAAATCTCAGACCTTATAACCAACCCCCATAAAACCAAGTATCGGGGTCCGCAGTGCAAAAAGACCATATGTATGGTCTTATAAGTAGGCTGTTCAGTCCCGGGCCAACTTTTGCTAAATTTCGGGCGGCGCTTCAAATTTAATGAAATTTTTTTAAAAAAATTTAGAGACGCATGTTTCCTGGTTTTCGAATAATCCACGTCCCAAAACCGCCATTTTGAGCGTTATAGAAAATTGAGAGCTTTTACGGATAAAATTCTTCAATCGTCAATTCCGAACGACTCGATAAAGCTAATGGGTCATTTTTTTTTGTTATGGCAACTATGAATACATGTAGATTCTTATTTTGACAAAAAAAGTTGCTAAATGGAATATTAAAATGTTCAATTTAAACCTTAAAGTTGCTACTTCAATAGATTTTCGCAAAATTTTAACGTACCGAACCAATTCAACATCAATTATGAAGTGGAGACCCCCGATCAAAATTCCTGAAACATAATAAATATGATTACCGAATATGTCATGTATAATGCCCCAGTCTTTTTTTTCGCGCGAAATGGGATTAACATAGTCTGGTTATGGAAAGTCCAAACATAATCTTTCGCAAATGGCGAGTATTTTTAGGATTTTCAGTGATTGGGGCCGATTTTGAAACAAAATATTTTTCGAGTCGAATTTTTTTCTGAGTAATGTTATTTTCATTAATAATACCATTGTTTTACTAATAAAAAAAAATAATAGTATACACTGCTTAACCCGTGTTCTCCACCGGGATACAAATTTGTATCCCGACCCCATTCACTTCTTTGCCGTTTCTAAATTACGCGCAAAAGTTACTGTTTGTCTTGGCTGAGGATTTCTTACGGCCTTGAGGGGTATATGAATTTTAGTAAAACAAAAAAAAAAATTTCAAAATTTTTGCAATCGAGGTCAGAGTGCGCCCGATTTTGGCCTTTTTTGCCCTTTTTTTCGCAATCAAAACTTTAAAGGTTATTTGAACAAAAAAAATCCTTTATTTTATAACAATTTTATACAATTTTTTTTTAACTTTCTAGAACTTTCCCCGATCGTGCACTTATTTGGAAAAAATGTTCGAGTTGTCCAGCTATTCCGCTTACACACTGTGCAGTTACTTGAACAATTTTCACTTATTTGGACACATTTTGACTGGCGAAATATCCAAATAAGTGCACATGTGGTGTATTTGTTTCCTTCACATAGAGCCAGACAAATGCAGGTCCCCCACAAGTAGAAAATGGACGGGTAAAACCATTCGCGAAATTTCGTATTTTAACCCGCGGACGATTTTGTGATTTTTTTTTACAAAAATCGATTTTTCTAGAATTCTAAGACACCTACAATTCCAATTTTTAACCACAAGGAGCATTTATCATTTGTCTTCAATAACAGGTACCGAGAAATCACAGATATTACTGCATAAACTCGAAAATGACATTTTCTCCCGTTTGGTCCTCAAAAAATCGCAATTTTTTTGTTTTCCGTTTTTTTTTCTGCGAGTTTGAACACTATTACGAATTATTTGATTGAATAGAAGATTGTTAAATTATAATGACTTATTATTTATCAATATAGAAAAATACATTAAGGTGAAATATAGTTCAAAAAATGAAAAAAATGAGAAAAATTGTTATTCTTATTCAAAAAAATACAGAATATATATAAAACTGGAGTTTAAGGGGTCAAAATCACGTTATAGAGAATATATATGCAAAAAGTGATATATATGTATACAATCCACTTTTTTTTACAGGTTAAGAATTTAGGTGAAAATTTGTGAAAAAAAAAGTTTATTTGTGATTTTAGGTGAAATTCGGAGTAAAAAAAATTGGAAAAAAAATTAACTTCAATTTATCAGTCTTAGATATCATTTTGCGCGAAAGTTATTTATACTGTATAATTTATGTCATAACAGGCTTTCCATATATAGTAATGTTTTTGAAAATCGGCGGGGGTCTCCCGGTCATATTAGCAAAATCCTATTTTTTGAAATTAAGCTTGAAAAACCGTAATTCTTAAAGGTTAGATTTCATACTTCGCAGTAACACTAACCTAAACATTGGTAAGAATGTTACTTTATATACTATTAATACTGGTTACTGTAACAGCTTTAAACCAGCTTTTAATTTTTGCAAAAAAATGATCAATTTTTGGTCTGCTGATAGGCGGCGGCGCTAAAAATATGTGATAACTTTATACATTTAGAGTTTTTATGTTTTTTTCTTCTTATTCGATCGAAAATAAGGACGCATCTTTTTTCCGAACTGAAATATCTTGTAAGATGGCTAAGATAGGCTGGGACTGAACACCCTACTTATAAGACCTTATAACGGGCGAAATCTCAGACCTTATAACCATCCCCGTAAATCAATGGATGGGATACCTTAGTGTACCGTATGGGGACTCTCTAACTCCGAGGCTTTGAGCAATTTTCGTATGATTTGTAACGCTATTCTAACGTCACCCTCACAGTCTGAGCGTCCCCATACGGTATAAAGACGGTAAGAGCTAATAATACGGACCAAATCTCAGACCTTATAGCCGAATTAAAATTTAAAACCGGCCTGAAAGCCCGCTCGTCCATGATGGCCAACTGACCAAATCGCCCTCCTCGTGATTTAACCCCCACGTACTTTGTATCAAGCGGGACCGGTCGAAATCGCCCATCAAAGAAAAACAGCCCCGTGTCGAGATTGACACGCAAAAATTTGGCAACATCAACATAATTTGGCAAGGTCGCCGAAAGTCCCACAATTCTAATCATTTGCTGTGAGGTATTGACCAATCGCAGGGTTCGAGCAACAAGTGCCTCAATAACGGCACCACGACTGTCTTGTAAAAGATGAATTTCATCAAGAATCATCAATTTAATGCGAGACATTAGTTCCACGTCCTGGGTACGCTTACGGGTTAAAACATCCCACTTTTCCGGCGTGGTCACCAGCATTTGCGTTTCTTCAATTTCCCGCTTTGTCAGGGACATATCTCCTGTATATTCCCGTACTTTTATTCCTCATAAGGGTTATGAAAAAAAACAAATTAACCCCTACCCAGTTATCTTAAAACCAGTTAACTTAACAAATTTAGAATCTTAACACTTCTTTACCCGAAATATATCGCGATTTCCATTTATCTTAGCTAAAGCCCTACGCAATTATCTTAACAAAATTGAATTATCCTAACACTTTTTGATCAAAACAGTTGTTAAGATAACTGGTTAGCTGGTGTACATTAATACTTTTCACTCCGAAAAAAGTGTCAAATGACATGTTTGGGATACTTTAGAATGTACTTTTATAAAATTATTTTAAGGAGGTGAGTGACCCTCTGTGTACAAATATGTCATGCCACAAAAGTGATCGTAAAAGATGTTGTAGACTGTGAATTTCAATGAACTTTTTTGAAACATACTAACGAAACTCTCGCGCATCAGCTCATTTATTTTACCGAAGCAAAACTATCACCATAGGCCGCCCACACAGCCATGAACTTTGCTAAAAATCAAATCGGATATTGGATCTAGTTTTACAATTTTGATGCTATTGAGTTGTGTATTGTTTTAAAAGATTTGTTCTAACAAGGAGCACAAAACTGTTGACTTCGATTTTTGAAAAAATGTNATATCTATTTAACTATAAATAACCCTTCCTAAACATGTTAATCGTTTTTGAAACTTGCTCGTGATTTCGGCCGCAAGGGCTTTCATTGGCGCCACATATACAATTTTGAACTCTTTGAGGTTAATGACCCCAGTCGAGGCCATCGAATTGCGAATAGTATGTAAACACGTTAACATCGCAACATTGGTTTTACCAGCACCCGTTGGTGCCGCCACCAATAAATTTTCATTTGAATGGGTGGCGGCGTTAAAGACAATGGACTGTAGCATGTTTAGGGACTTCATCCCTTTGAAAACCATTTTTGCAATTGGATCGAGATTTGAAATCGGAATTCTAGAAAAGCGAGAGGCGACGTCTGGCGGTAATTCGGAGCCGTCATTTGGGATCGAAATTTCTTCATAGTCGTGCAGGTCTTTACGCTCGGCACTATTTAAGGGTTCAAAATTTTTTGTCCCGAATTTTTGAAAAAATGTCGGAAATTGACACTTTACGACAATTAACCCCAATACGGACGCTATTTTCGAAATATTTTCAAAAACGTCCGTATTGGAAGTAAGGACTGTATTCAGAAAATACATTTTCGTGTTATAAAAATCGTGTCTTAAAAGTGTTTCAAAAATTTTTGAAATGTGGGACAAGACTAACAAAAGATTTTTGTGAGGTAATTTCTGAAAAAAAAAACTTTTACTGAGCCAATTTATTTAGTGACAAAAAACCTTATGCAAAATATGTACAGTCCTTAACAATTTTTCGGACACTCATTTATCGGACGCTTTTTTGGCCAAAATGGCGTCTAATAATAAAATGACCTCATTTGTGACGATGCTCATTTATCGGACGCTATTTTCGAGAACCGAAAACGTCCGATAAATGGTTAAGGACTGTATTTTATAATCAAAAAAAGTGTTATGGATTTTTTGTGTCGCAAAACGTTTCCTAGGGCAAAGAAAATTTGAAAAATTTTAAATTTTTAGATTACCATAGGATAAAAAGCAAAAGCAAATTTTGAACCCTATGGCCAACCGGTAAAACTAAACTGCGACCCTTGACAAATATAGGATTTTGTCGTGCAGTTTCGGCCAGTTTGTCGAAAACAAAGGGGTGTTTGACTTCTTCGGGATCGATTCGATACGTTTTCGAATCTTTCAGCGCTTCTTCAATCATACTGGCTTCCCGCTGAGCTCGGAGGGCATCAACGTCTAAGATACTGTCCGTTTCGTCCAAATCGTCATTGCCCTTGCCTTTCGCCGCGTTTTTTTTTATAATACGCAAAAAAAAGTTGAAGGGGCCTGGAATCGACCCAACGACCTATCACGCAGGGCTTCAAAAGTTTTAAAACAATTATAAATAACAGCATGGTTCAATTACGGGAGATCCAAGTTAGGGGTCCCAGAATTATATTTTTAATACAAATTTGCTTTTTATGAAAAACACTTAACCCTGTAGGTTTTTTGAACCTGTCTCACGCTAGTCAATAAAAACTGACCTTATGGTCAACAACTTCATTATTGTTGCCGTCAATTCACTATAAATTATAGTCTACAAATTATAGTTCTATAAATTGCTTTAAATTGACACTTAAAACCAACATAGAATTATCAATTGTGTAGTCGTATGAAAATTATTTTTTTCTGAAATTTCGAAGAGTAATTCATGATTGATTATAGAATATAATCAATCATGAATTACTCTTCGAAATTTCAGAAAAATAATTGTCATACGACTACACAATTGATAATTCTATGTTGGTTTTAAGTGTCAATTTAAAGCAATTTGGGACAAGCTTCTTATTTTTTCTGTTTTTAAATACTTTTCTTTATATATCTAAACATAAAAAAACGCGACCTTTGAGTTCTTTATTTCTGAATTTTCGTTCTCTTTTTTTGTCTTTTTCGATGAGTTTTCGAAGATTTCGTTCACTCTGAGTCTGGACAATGCCGGGCTCACGAAGGACCCGGTCGGTTTGGGCGAATGCTTTAGATTTGCGAATCGCATCGGCCACAATACGCGAACGGTTAGTTATTATGTCCGGAATAATATCAATGTTACTAAATCCGATCACATTGACCAGTAAATTTTGAAGTTCTTCCGATGTGCAATTATTTTGTAATTCCTTTGTAGGTTATTTTTTAGCGTTTCAAAAATTCCTTTCAGGGAGTGCGTATTAGGGGTCTGTAGTCCCTTATTAAGCACCCCCTGTTTTTGCGCTAGACGTACAATACAATGTATCTCATTTTTGCAGTTGACTACCAGATCGTTTCGGAATGGTTTTTAATCATAAAATGAAACGAAACTCCAATTACGGTATAAGAAGGGACTTATAGTCAAAATCAAAAATCGTCCGGAATTTGACTACCCCCTTTATAAATTTGCATTTCGACTAGTAGATTGGCCCGTTTAAAACGTTTTTTTAATTTACTCAAATGAACAAAGCCTTATTTTGGCGCTATAGAGCAGTTTTCACGTAAAAAGACTTTTTAGAGTCAACAAGTGCTCTCTAGCGACTAAAGGTGTGCTGTCTTTAAAAATTGTGCTCTAGAGGACGAACTGCACCACATATCTGAGATTAAGAATACGAAATTCGGAAAAAGTGGAAAAAGTCGGAAAAAGTGAAAAAAAAACGGAAAAAGTGGAAAAAATCGGAAAAAGTGGAAAAAATCGGAAAACGTGGAAAAAATCGGAATAAGTGGAAAAATCGGAAAACGTGGAAAAAATCGGAAAACGTGGAAAAAATCGGAAAAAGTGAAAAAATCGTAAAAAAAGTGGAATCTGGTCATCTAGAAAATAAGATACAAAAACCGCCGGGAATTCATGTGACACACTGAATAGCTTTTCAAACATTGTAAAAACAACCACCTTTACGGCTGCATTGAGTAAAATCGACTTTTCATCCGGATTGTCCGCAATTAAATTTTGATTTAACCATTCCAAATCAAAAATAGTTTTTTCGTTTGAACTTTGGGGTCGAGCACTTTCTTCATAAATGCGTTTTGCTTCCGCATCGTAACTCATGTGAAATTGTGTATCTTTTAATTTTTGATTGCCTTTAGCGTGGTTTTCGTAAAAAAACATAAAACGTTATGTACACAGGGTGCGCCGTTAACACGCATTTTGTCGTTAACAGGCAATTTAGGGCGCATCCTGTGTATTAAACAGCTTCTATTCAGAAAATAACTAACTTTAAAAATAAATTTTCTCGGATAGGTTTTGGTATACCGAATATTCTAAAAAAGCTTTTTGGTAAAAATAAAATATTTTTTTACAATTTTTTTTTTAACAATTTTTTCATCGACTTTTAATTTTTTTTTTTTTTGAAAAGACGCTCTCCATGAAAACATTTTTTTTCATAAAAAGTTTTTTGGCGAAAAATCCGATTTTGCGTCAAAAAATTCGTCCTCATTTTTTTTAGAAATCCACCTTTATAAGTTTTCATGAATTCCTCTAGCCCAGGTAAAGCCGGGGTATCGTACGGGTTGGGCATTTGCTCGAATAGTTTTTCACCCCAAGGTTTGAAATTTTCAATCGCCACCTGAATTACCTTGACCGCCTCGAGTAAAGTTTCGACCACTTTTAAAAGCAAAAGCTGAAATTCACTACCTAGATGGGAATGCAGCTTTACAGTAGGGTCTCCAAATTCAGATTTGCTGTACCACAAATTTATTAAAATTCAAAAACATTTTTTAACAAAACCTAATAAAACTAACTTTCAAACGTAGTTTTCAAAACATAAAAATCGAAGAGTCCGAGTTTTTTTCGGTTTGAAAATTATGTATTCAAAATAAATATGTATTCAAAAAATCTTCAAAACAAAATGAACAATTAAAATATAAATGATATCTAAAAAAAAATTAAATCGTTTTAACAATTCATTTTTCGTGTTTTTTTTTTGTTTGAAAAATTTGAACGTTTTTTAAGTCATAAATTTTCCCCAAATTTTAAATTTTTTAGAAGATTTTCATTTCTTTTCCAAATTAGAAATTTCCTAAAGAAGAAATGCAAATCTTCAAAAAATTTTAAAATTTGGGGAAAATCAATATGAGCCAAAATACATTTGAATTTTTTCAAACAAAAAAAAAACGGAAAATGAAAAATCTATAATTTTCTCAAAAAAAAATAAGTTTAGAAAAAAAAAACGTAAAATAAATAAATTTCAAAATAAAAACATTTCCAAAATCTGGGTTAAATTTGCAAACCCGCTCCTTTTGAACATTTGTAATGTCATGTATTGATTTGGTTTTCATTTCGGCGGCCAGATATGCGGTGACCCGGCGGTAAAGTCGGATGGCCAGGTCATCCCGGTCCTCTGACCTGGCGTCGGTGCCGAGAATCTCACCGGTAGCATTTCGAATTTTATTCAGCTCCAAAAGCAGTTTGGATTTACTTTCAACTTTTTCGTCACATTTCGCCTTTATTTCGTCACAAAGTGACACCCAACGGTCCGTTTTGACTGTTTTGACATTGCTAAAATGGCCCCGGTGCTTTCGAACGCGCCCAGTAAACCGGACGCATTCCATTCTAGAAATTAATTTTATAAAACTAAAGCTAGACCATGAAAATTAAGCGGGTAGTACTTTTTAACCGGCCAAAAATGTAAGATTACGTCATTGGCGAAATATTACGTCATTTTGGCCAAATAACGGCCGCGGCGCCTATGCTGTAAGTAAGACGCCTCGGGCGAAATATAAGAATTATAAACAGTCATTCTAATATAAATAAACAATACGGCATAATACAGTTCTTATTTCCAATAAGGACGTTTTTGATTCTCGAAAATAGCGTCCGTATTGGGGTGAAGTGTGTAAAGTGTCCATTTATGACTGTTTTGGGGACATTTTTTTCACAAAAAGCGTCCGTATTGAGAGTAGGGCCAGTAAGGTAGTATACGTCAGATGTAGCTTTATCCTTCGCAAACTTTGGATAAAATGACGAATTATAGGGGGAGCGCCAAGAAAGGGTATGTGGGCGACAAGTAAGGGTAGGTGGGCGCAAAATAAGGGTAGGTTTCGAAAAACACAAAGTTACCCTTACTTGGCGCTCCCCTGTATAACGAAAAATTGGGTAAAAAACCAAAGCTAAATGTATATTTGGTGTATTGTCTCGAAATAATAATATGTACAATAATATGTAATTTACGTAAATATGTTTACGGAAAAAATATTTGAGCTTTGGAAAAAAATGAAAATTTAATTACAGTCCTTAATTCCATAACGGCCGTTTTCGGTTCTCGAACAAAGCGGCCGTTATGGGATAAACGGCCGTTTTTTGAGGAAAAAAGCGGACGTTATGGAATAAACGGCCGTTTTTGGACGAAAAAAGCGGCCGTTATGGAAGAGCCCCTTATGGAATCAAGGACTGTACATCTACAAATTTCGGAAAAAAATTAGTTAATCCTTCTCTCAATACCAAAAAAATCATTCATGGCATCTCATCGATATTTACAAAAGTACAAAAATAACAGAAATAACGTTAATTTCAAAGAAAAAAATACATTTATTTATTTTATATTTTGTTTGGTTTTCAATTTCAATGAGTCATCGTCGATTGATCGAAAGTAACCAGTAATAAAAATAACCTAACTGCTACGCGTAGGCGAAACATGCGTCTTGATTCATTCCTAGCCAATTAGATGCCGCTATTTTATAATGACTCATCGAAATAAATGCAAAATCACAGGGACCATAATAATTCACGGAATTCGACTGGATCTCAAAAATTTTGTGAGGTTACTCTTTATCGCTTCCGGCCTTTGTGGCTAAGATCAAGTGTAGTATCTGTTCTTCTCAGTGTGACAGCTGGGACCGTCCCTACTGGGACGTCTTTTGTCACCCTGATTTTTGGAACAAGAGGTGCAGTTAGGGGCTTGCTCCGCTCTCCTCACGGGTTGACTCGCTATTGCAGTACCGGCGAGATCGGCCCACTCCCCTCATGGGGGGAGAACAATAACATTCAATATAACATTCAAAATAACCACCTATTACGTTATGTTAAGTTAACATTGTTAACAACATTACATTATGTTAACTTAGTTAACTTAACATAACGTAATAGGTGGTTATTTTGAATGTTATATTGAATGTTATTGTTCTCCCC